>JACCGJ010012350.1:0-36268 GCA_013407085.1 Atriophallophorus winterbourni
TCGTTATTGTCTGGTTACGATTCGTCAATCTAAGCTTTAAGACACTCATGGTTAGGCATATTACTTCAGTATTTTTGATTGACCACCGGTAGTAAAGGTAGCCAACTTAAATGAATCCAAATGCCTCGGTACATAGTAATCTCTTAAAACTGTCAAGAATATAGTGTCATTTGTTGAAGCAGACTTTGTTTATCATTCATGAAACTAATTTATCGTTAGCAAGTACCAAATCATTTATTTCCATGCTACCATGCTTTAAAAACTATATATATGACATTCGGTTTTGAGAATAAACATATTTCTAGCATGGTCAATACAACGCACTGTCTCGGCCTGGGCAACCTGACTACTATCACCCACATGCAGTCTCTGACTGTGCGGAACTTTGCCTGGATCAGGCTTGTGCTTTCATACTGTGTTAAGGTGCTTACACATCGATAAAAAGTTTATTAATTCGTTTTACTTGCAGAATCACTTCAATATGCCGTACATCTTGCGGCTTATAACTGGTTTACCCGCACGTTCATACATAGGCCAACCAGCGTAAATTGTGCGTCTTAAATTGTTTCCATGTCTGCGTTTTTCGTTAGAGCCTATTGCAGATCATTCCATTATATGTTCCATGGTTTCGGCTAAACATAACCATTTCATTATTTTCGCTGTCCGTTTTAATGGTTATGTCAAACCAACTATTCATCAACGTTGATTTTATTTATTATTTCGCCAATAAACACCGAATACGGAAATAATCCGTATCAAACGGTCCTTCACAACGTATCACAAAAACTGCTGGAAAATCTTTAATAGAGCTGAGAAGATTGCGATCAAAATTCTTAGACCGAACTTATGTGTCCAGAAACGATTGATTCGTCATCTCTCGTTGTCTTGGCCAACTTCGATATTGACCGAACCATTTTAAGTAATAACACGTAGCATTTATTTTCTGTTCCATGTTCGATGTTGATCGGATCAACTTTTCCATATTATTAAGCATGTATTGATGCGAAATAACAAAATATCTCGCTCTATTTAAGTGTTTTGTTACAAAAGTGGAAATTGTTCGTAAAATGAAAGTCTTTTTCGATTCAAATTTTATGTTACAATTCCGTGTTCATCATACTGCTACTGCATTTCTTTTTTTATTCGGAGTGAAAGCAGAAGGGAAGATATCCCGTTTAAGCTCCTACACATTATGAATCATGGGTGACTTATATCGACAAGGCAAGGCCTATGAATAGCAAACCACTACTACATCACTCAGAGGTTCCGCTCCCAACATCACCACAGATACTGATCCAACGCGCTTTTATATAGCTGCTGTTACGGTAGGGGCAGGAGCTCTTTCGTTAGAGTTCTAATCGTTTACCGCCCTCGTGGATAGCGTGTTTTCATTACTCAGCTTAAGCGTTCTATGCTTTTCCAACTTAAGACCATGTTCACGAGTCCATTAATCAGCAAATAATCTGACGAACCGCAGGATTTCCTCACAATTTGTTTCGAGGAAGATGCGGCGGGTCAGGAGCAAGTCGAACTCTGACCTTTGAAGCTATATATATATATATATATATATATATATATATATATATATATAATTTACGAGTACCTCTTGTTCTTACAGTGAACGGATATGTACTGAGAAGAGCGTCTGTAACATATTTTAGTTCAGAACCATGCCGAATATCTTTAGTTTTTAATCAACTGCCTTTACAAATAAATAATATTCTTAGGTTAAAAGCACGGGGTGTGCTGTCAATCTAGTCTAGCCCCAGGATTTTTTAGCAGCAAGTTGTTGTATGGAAATTTTCTTGAACGAAAGAGGACTAATTCTTCATCGTTTGTTGGCGGCATAATTTCAATATCAGTTTCCCATAGTTTCGTATGCAATTTTTTAGAAAATTATGAATGATTAAACCCACTCCGTTCCATACCTTTGCTATGTGAATCTACAGGCATCATCCTAAATTCGAACCGGTGATATTCGAATCGTAAATTACAATTGCGAATGTGTGGTGCATTAGTGATGACTGCTAATCACTATTCTCTTCCGTGTATCAGTGCATGCTTGCCATTGGTGCTTTTGTACTTCAGCAATAAACTTCCATTCAAATCACTCGTGCTCCCGTCTGAACCAGTCTGTTTGCGAATCTAGAGTTTTCCCGTGACTGTGAAAACATAACAGAATGATATGCACCGCAAGAGCAGGAAGCGCTGAAAATACCGATGACGTCAATTGCGAACGCGTAATATTTCGTGTTTCGGGAGGATTGACTTAGAATGGCTCGTGCGCTAACATCAGCAGCAATCAAACGATATGCAATTCGTCAATGTCGGTCAAACGATCCCTGTGTAGCGAGGGGTCGACGTTGGCACGAAATAGACTGACAAATCAGATCCAAGTGACAACCGGGACAGACATGCTCGAGGATTAGTGTTGTCTTTGTTGCTGTGCATATATAAGATAGGCGTGTATTTTGTTATTTGTCTTGTGTGCAATAAATGCCTTTGATCAATCGGCTTTCTCTTCCGTTATGGGATTTGTGCGTGGACGCGATTTGCGTTAGGCAGGTTGACCTCATGGATGAAGCGAGACGCAATTGATGTGCGCACGTGCAACACGTGGGGGGGTAACGTGATTAATGTTGGATCGATGACCCGAAGGTTGCGATAAATGGCCAGGTGTGCGCCGACTGTCATTTCCGGACTGTCTACCCCCACATCGCTGTAATATGACAGTATATTGCAAACTTTCCATGAATATTATGAATTATACTTGTTCAGAGTTTAAGGGATGTTTTAGGGACAGTTAAAGATTGTTAAAATGCGGACTATTTAATTATCTTTCTCTCACAGGTGCGAAGTGTTATAAGTTATTATTATTGTAAATTTTCAATATTCGAATTCAAACTGGCCCGTACGGATAAGCCAAAAGTGGTACACATGAGAGATTTTTATTCTGTTAAACGCGCAACACAAATACCAAATTAACTCTTGACTTCTTTGGAATACTACACCATATTTGTGCAGCATTTCGACAAAACGTTAAAGTTTTGTTCGGTTTTATTTGCTTCAACAAATTTTTTTCTGATGACGATTTCTTTTTATAATTCTCGTAAATCTTCAATAAACGCTTACGGAATTTTCGGGCACAGACGTGCACGTGTAATAAATATGTGCTATCAACTTGAGCATGTTTTTCGATTTTTGAAACTTTGTTGCAATTTCTCAGCTTTACTATACGCATATGCTGTTCGTTGTACGATACCATGTTTGGTTATTTAGATGATGTCCGTATATTCATTTGTTAGAACTGTACATGTCTAGGATTGGTGTAGCAATATTGTCATAACATTCCCTAATAAAGTGATCTCAGGGACGAGAGCAATAAAAGCTCATCTTTGCGTATTTTGATGATATATAAATAGGTAGATATACAGATAGATATCATGCAAGATACAAAACTGTTAGAACGCTATATTTCGTGAATGTCCGTAATTCAAGCCTTGTCTCGATTCGATATGCGCTTCGGCTCAAGCTGCACTTAGGGAAGATTTTCGATCACATAGTTCTTTTTTATTTTAATCATTGAACAAATCTTAGGCTGATATGTGTTGTATGAGTTGAATAGTTGATTATCGATAACTTCACTCTTTTCACGCTGGTTGTTCTAACGCACGTTACGTGTCAATACACATCCCATCCTCATTTGATAGACAAAATAAGGTTTAATTTACAATAAACATTTTTGACTGAGACGCTGTTTGATGAATTGCGTTTCATGCCACTATGTGTGCACTCATTAAAGCTGTATTTAGCATCTGCATCTGGTTGGATTTTTAAAATTAATTTGAACTGTTGCATAATGTATGTGAAACGTTATTGGCTGAAGCCTATGCAGTGTCTGCAATTCGCTTATTAGAAATTTTATGTATCCTCGGGAAAACTGCTTTAGATTAGTTAAACTTAAAATGTTTAAAAGCTTGTAAGCAATGTCGTCAGAGAAATTTAACCTTGGTAAAAAAACGGAACCTCGGTCAAATTAATGGGGACTTTGACAGGGCTTGTAAGAGACGTAAAGTATACCCATCTCTACAGTATTTTTTTCATTTTAATAAAGTAGTTTGTTTGTATAAATGCATGTAATGCTCGTCTGAAAACTTAAAAACAAAGGATCTTGCCAAGTTAACAGCGGATAGTGGTTACTAATAAATTAGCCCTTGTATCTCCTTTTTAAAAGTACACATTTCGGGTTAATAACGAATACTTCAATGGATTAAACGAATGGCGTCGAATAGATCGTTCCTATATGCTGATGTTCTGTCATTTTGCCGAAGAAAAAATAAGATGCGCACGCGTTTGAAATCGTGTTCTTGACACCTGTTTGACTAACTGATTTGATTTAGCATTAGTAAAGGTGTATCAAACGCTTGTAATGTGACATTTAAACTGTTGTGGGTTAACAAAATGAACTTGTATGCCATTATTGGAACCAACCTGCTCGGTCATGTGTCCACACACGTGTGACGGAAATGCATGTAAATATGGATCATTGTTTGGGGTTAACTTACAAAGAGATTTTAGTAAGAAACACGATCAAATGATTAGCGTGAAAAGCGCAATGTAGTATAAGCGCAAACCTCTGTACTGACCTGAATAAATTTTTATAGCGTGAATTTAGACCATTTGTTTACCATCTGCGCGTGACGTTGCATACAAGTCTCGAACAGAGGGCTCATTATTGTGTTTATAAGAATGCGATAGTTAGTGAGACAGTGCTAATTGTTTTAATTAACTCGCTACTGAAGGAAGTATTTTCGTAATTAATTAGCCACTTTGGGTTGAATATATTTTAGGAACTGGACGTGAGGTTTGTTCTCGCATACATGTACATATCCGACTTGCAGTTGAACTCAGTTCATAAATTATCTCCATAGGATGTTCAGACCTGCGAACCAACTGTGTGGAAACTTTTAGATATGGGATCAAAATTTCGGTTCCTTGCGAGAATATTTTGGATGGGTTTGGGAAAGATGGCGTACTGAATTATTTGGATTACCGATAACATGACAAAACTACTTAATATAAATGTTGGAAATACAGCTATAGTCTTTGGCGGACTTATTCGTAAGCTCTTTTGTATTCTTTCTGTATTAACATGTAGATACATACTTATGGCGTAAAAAGCGTGCACAATGCCAAGATCACTCGACAAATTTGGATGAATAAGGCTCGAGTAATTATGCGACCAATGTTTACTAGCATACTGTAATGCACAACACATTCTTGATATGGTGTTTAATACATCCATTAATCACGTAATTTCCCTCGTACTTTCAAATGCCTAAGCATCCAATCATTGCATATGTGAGTTAGAGCTACACATTAACAATCCGTTGTTAGTAGAGCACAATTTATTCAGATTGCGTGAAATCACTCAACAGCTTCTAATAGTTACGTTCGATAAGAAATCATTGGGAACATGCATAGTCTGTCCTTTAAACCAAAGTTGCACTTCTCCGGCTCGGTTTTGTTTATTTACGTTTTGAACAGAATGAATAGTCCCTGTTAATGCCTTATGCAATAGTCTTCAGTGCTTTAGATAAATAATTGGCGTATGTAATAGGATCATCTGGCTGCATGTATTCTGGTAGTCGACAAGCATGTGTGCTGCGTCGATTTCAGGGCAGGATGCAATATATAGCAGCTTTTTGCCAGTGTACGGTTCTAATGACAGCTTAAAAAACAACCAGCGCAATCACGCAACACAAGAAAAGCTTGTGGAAAATTAGTGGACAACGTAAACAAGATGCAGAAGTCAAAGTGAGAATCTAACAGTAAAGCTTCGGAAAGGATGGGAATACGGTCGATAACAGCACAATTATCAAGAGGGCCTCTGGTTAGTGATATGCTCTTAAAGAATTCGTTGTAGTAGGTATTAAATGCAACTGTGTGGCACATGACCAACAGATTCTTGACATTAGCTATTGTCGAATTTCGTTATGTGCCTCAGTTTATGCGCGATGTGCTGTTAAGTTTGCGAGTGTATAATCTGGATCGCTAGATGAGGCTAGGACTGAAGTGAAGGATTGAACGTAATGGGACGTTGGTTTTGATGCTGGATATCACAATTTATTGCAGTCGGAACCAAGAAATAAAACTGTCCGAACATCAATAGTTTTTTGTTACGACAAAGTGTGGTGAGAATTGCCTGACATCCAAGATTCAGACAACATTAGCTGGAAAATTTTATAGTTGCGCGTCTGACGTAGGGACATCGATTGAATAACGACGTGCCCATTTTTCCGTAATGTTAGGTGTATTACTCCGTGAATTTCGGATAACTGATTCGCATTTGCGCACAACAGCATTAAAATGTGGCCGACAGTAGCAGGTGATGTTCTTGCTAGCGGAGCCTATTGTTCTAAATTGCGTATTTGTGCTCACATTTTGCATCACGTAGGCGGAAGATTCAGTCAGGTTATGCATCCGTGGCGAACCGTAATATTCTTCTATTTCTTCCGCGATTGTTCAACGACTAAGTGTTGTTGCAGAGGTGTTCAAACTTTCAGCTATATAGATGTAGATGCATTTGGGCCGAATCTGACAAGAAAGTGCCGTATTCGTGTTTGTATTTGTATTAAATACACGTGCGAAATCCGTGCTTAGAAATTAGAAAACAAAATTAAATTGACTATGGAGTAAAACGTTGGAAAATATGAGAATATATCGGATTTTTTTGTTTTTAGTGAATATGTGAGATCCGAACTTAAAATAGAACCTACGAATTCCAAGGTGGCGTGCCTTCTGGTTGTATCAACGCAAAATACATATCCTTGTCGATTTCCGACTTAGCGTTGTAATTGCGAGTGGACATGACCACAATATTCTATCAGCATGACGAGTTCCATTTTTCTTCCTGATAACCCACATCAGTTTCGGTTAAAATCCTATAACTGTAGCATGTCAGCTGTATTTAGTTTCCTATGCGCTTAGCCTAACTATTAAGCGTCTGCTTGAACATATAAGGCGAAATATGTGTAACGTTCAATACGTTGTCGTTCTTCTACAACACTACACGAGTAACACATCTCACGAGACGACTTATTTCCCGTGACACTCGTGTCATTTAAGGGGAAATACATCCCGTCAGATTATCGGTTATCACGAACCCTGTGCACCAAGCTTGATACTTTTAGCAAGACTACGGAGTTCACTGCTTCTCAATCGGACTTGACGCTTTGTCGTTGTGCCTTGATGCTGACAATTGCTGTGTTTATATTTGCATATTTTGCAACCCAAGCTCTCGTGGAAAACGATTGCACCTATTTTAATCTGAGTTGTGTACTGTATGTTATGCTTACATAATTTTCAGCAATTCTGAGTAACGGCGTTATGGCATTAATACTGAGCTGAAACCAAGGACTCACTGCCGACTCCTATCATATAATGTTATATGTCACAGAGACGAGATCGCTGTTATACATTTCAAGCGATTTACCTACCTCATAATGTTTATCAACGCGCATTGGCTGAGTAAAATGAATTTGCGGTTCACAATTGTATGTTTCAGCTACCCTTCAATCTGGTCCTCCAACATGTGGCGACCCTAAACTAAAAATAATCTTTGTTCTTCGGCCTGAGTAACCATGCTTTCGCCAACTCTTACGATGTGATTCGGGACAAATCGACGTTAACTGGGTCCCCGACCACAGTTCAAGAACCGCTGGCATAGATAAATGTTTAAGCACTGCATCTTAGTTGTTTTTATAAATAGCCGAAATAAATTATGCGAGTTTTGTGGTAATGATCATGTGTACAATACGGTTAACCCAATAAATTTTGTAATGTCTGACCCCTTGTGCTTTCAACAATATTTTCCTTTAATTTCATGCCAAAAATTTTCGGATCAAGTAAAACCGGTGTGAGTTTGCCTAGTATGTACTTGATACCATCAAGGTTACTTATAGTATGCTTAGTTAATACATTATTTTTTGGCAATTTTCGGAAACCATTCCAGTTACTTTGACTTGCCAAATCTAATCTTACTTTCGTCAGCCAGGAGTGATAGCCCATCTAATGAAGGGAAATCCTAAACCCCCGTCGCTTTGTGTATACGCATTAGCAGGGAATGCTTCGGTCAAAAAATGTAAAACGAAATCTCGTGTGCGAATAGCTGGCGCACAGCGCACTTTTTCTGTCAACACTGTTGTCTTGTAAATTGCACCTTGGTGTGCAAAGTGTGCGCTCGAACTAACTCCAGGTAGTGGTGGTGGGCTTCACTTTCACCGCCTTCGCAAGCCATTTTATGACACTTGAGATTCGAGCCATCGTTGAAACTGGCTAATCCATCCCTGAAGACGGTAGCACAAATATAAAATTAAAAATAATCTTACTGCAGCCACCTAATGCTGGCAAACAATAAAAAAAACCGCTAGTGCTGTGTGTACGCTCTAAAATTCTATGTTAGTATTAAGTAAATGTACTGTATACCAAGCTTTTATCATACCGGGTGCGTTCGATTTCATTCGCTGCTCAAGATTGGCATCAACGCTCATCATAAAGTATGCAACTTGGCACTGTTTCGGTAACATTCACCTGAGACCTTGTATGTCTGCCGTTTATCTTCCAATTCGGCTTTTCTAGCCTGCATGACACGAGTTCGATATACTTGGTTTTACTCAAACTTAATAGCCTGAACTTAGACTAATATTAAAGACAGGCTCCAACGTCTAAATAAGAATTAATAACATGATCAGGTTTTTGCCATTTAATGCCACTTCTAACCTATAACTCTCTTTAAACTGGGTTGCTAAGCTAGTTTTGTTACCCAATTTATCACTTTTCTAGAATTTTGTGAAATATTTTGTTCAAGATTTAGACTAAACTGCAATTAACAGGTTAATTTCGTTTAGATCTATTACATACGAGTTTTTCCACAAATGTCAAATCTATTTTTATATTTAAATGCCGTATGCTGTTTCCTAAATTTCCGTCAACACCACCACCGCATCAAATTTTTGGAAAGTTGCAACTCTATTTTAAAGGTTAAAGACTAAATCTAGGTTCATTGGGTCCTATATTGGTTCTAGGCACAATATCTTGTTTCGCTACATTCTGTGAGAAAAATTCTAATGCTTGTCTCTGAGTTCTGTTGCGACAATTCAACGGTTTTCCTAACCAATATAAACAACTTGGGAGCGTCTCCGACGTAATGCGACTTTGTTGAATTGATTAAACGCTCTTTTGAGGCAATCTTTTCACTCGTTCGTTTTCAACTATTCTAATGGATTATGGCTTATATGCTGCAATTAATTATATTTTATTGGCACCGCTGTTTTGTTTTTAGCCATCTCTTTTTCACTATAAAAATTACTCGGGCACACAAATTCGCAGCCGCCTCAAAATTATCGACTAGTGCTACCCCTATCAAAATTAAAGAAGCGCGATGCCTTATTCGGTGAGCTGGGTTACGAGACCAAATCTCACACATGAACCAAAACGGGGCTGCTGTCAAATTACAAACGTTGTATAACCGAAACATACACTGAATCTGGATGAATCACTAACAGGCCAATTTCTTTATCCTCTGGTGGAGTGTAGGAGATGAATGAGTGAGTGGAATGAAATGAGATGAACCACAATCCACTACACCGCTCGAAAGTCAATCTGAATGCAGAATACGGCGTCATTTGTTAAAAACATGGAGTTGTTACCACGACAAAGATGCGCACACTGGATTGAGGCCACGAATAGCTGTCATAGTTTGTATGCAGCTTACTGAATTTGATTTTGCTCAGGTCACAATATGCTATAATAAAATTATCCAGATGAAACGAACATAGCAAATGCGAACGAGAGTGACCAGGAGTGCTACGCCTAATGGCTGATGACATCATTTTTCCCATCTTCAGGTTTTGTAAGCCAGTAGCAAGCATGTCATTTTTCAATGCTAGATAATCAAACTGGCTGTAGGACAAAAGACGCTATTCATCAAAAGAACATCGGTTTACAATACACAATCTGGCAATCCTTTAATCAATTTGCCAACACAGTCAATTTTAAACTCACAATTGAATTGCTTTCAAGTGTTATAAACTAGTGACCTGTGCGATCAAACAAACACTCAGAGGGAGTGAAATTCATCATTGGGGACAGCAATAAAGCAGTAGGAAATACCGAATGCTCTATCATACAATTATAGCAATATGATCCCTAATTAATAGCAAATGGTCTGGCTTGAAAAGCTACAGAGTCTGTAGAATAGAAGCATGGACATACTGGGATGATAACTGTACGAAGTTACCCAGCTCATGGACCTACAAAAAAATATGGAACGCTTCACAATTTTGCGTGAAGTGCCTACACATTTAATGAACCACGAATTCAATCAAGTTCTGCGAAAGAGTAAAGCGATATCAGCACGACAGCCTCGGTATCATGGACACTTGAAAGCTTTCGTCGACACTCCACCTGAGAACAAAGGTTAATCAAACACTTCATGAGGTTGCTTACAACAAGATTGCCACTGAGCGTGATTCTGACTGATTTCTGAAGGTGATTAGCCACTGCGAAGGCTGATTGAGCGGACCCCATCCAGGAAGACTTGCCGCGTCAACTCATCATCATCACAGACAGCATTACACCGGTAGCAAGTACCGAATGCTTAACTGCCACAACCATGAAAAAGTAAAATCCTAAAAGATGGGCATGGGTGGGACTTAAATAGCTAGGGATTCTATATAAGAGTAAACACAAACTGGGATGAGGTGCCTACACCTCGAATGGAACATGCATTCAAACAAGTTTCGTGAACGAGTAGTGCGACATCAGTATGGTAGCTTCCTTGCGGCTTTCACAGTCATGCATCATAAAATGCTTTTCTCGTCACTCCGCTTGACAACATACAAGGTTAAGCAAACACTCCAAGAAGATGCTTAGTGCAAGACCGCCATTGATCACGGTTTCGGAATATATCCTGAAGCGTAACTAGCCATTGCGATATATGATCGCGGGGACACCAGCCTGGAAGACGCGCTGCGCCGACTTTGGGAAGGTTACTAGTAAGGGTTTTTAACTGCCTATGCCATGTGACGGTTTGGCCAACCCGAGATTTACGCCAATCAGGATGTGGCGTCGCAAAAAGAATCTGTTTCGGAAGTCGGTGGTCCGGCATCCGTAAAACGTGACCCAACCAGCGTAACCTATGCAAGTTGATCTGCTTCTCTATATCGACATTACTACGAAACAACTTATTTCGGAGAGCATCGGTGCGCATACGATTGTAACAGCTAACTCCTAGAATGCTGCGGAGACACCGGTTGTCAAATACTTGGAGACGCTGAATGTGTTCTTTACGTAAGGTTCAGGTTTCGCACCCATAGAGTAACACAGCCCGCACTGTCGCTTTATAGACTCTACCCTTGAGTAGCAGAGACAGTCCTTTCTGACGCCAGAGGTGACCTAGGTTGCGGAATGCTACGGTCGCTTTAGAAATGCGTGCCGAGACCTCGTTATCTAACGATGCAGGATTATTGATACAACTACCGAGATACGTAAAACGATCCACAATTTCAAGAACCTGATTGTCAAGTAATAAAGTGCTGTTCGATATGTCGATGTCCTGCAGCAGAACACTGCACTTAGAGGGTGCAAAACGCATTCCAAATGCGGGCACAATACTAGATAGCTTGTTCAGTATCGCCTGTGCATCTGTGTACGAGTCGAAGAGCAGAACTATGTCATCAGCATAATCCAAGTCGAGAAGCTTGACGCCTGGCATTATGTGAACCTCGAAGGCTGGAGCACCGTCGCTACATAATTCCATGATAGCATCAATTACGAAATTGAACAAAAACGGAGAAATCGGACATCTTTGTCGGACGTCACTTGTGGTGTGGAATTTGGGTGAGAGTTCGTTGTAAACCTTAGCGCATCCGGATGCGTGAGCACAAAGTGCACGTCGTATGTTGACATACTTTTGCGGAACGCCTTTACAAAGCAAGGACATTTCGATCGACCACGTCAACTACAGTCAGTTTAATAGTTAAGGTCTTCATCCGCGTAAGCCAGTGAAATTCCTGTCAGTCGGGAATAATGTATGACATTTTTATTTGAAATATCAAGGACTACATGTCAACACACTACAGAGAATTGAAACTTTTCAGCAATACATCATTCCGTGATGATGTAACTGGTTAAGCATTCCTAATCAGAGTGTGCTGAACCCGAAACTTTATCAGATAATGTATAACATTGAATTAAGAGCGGTTTTTGCCAGTATTGTCTCGTTGATTATTAATAGGTGGGTAGCGTAGAGCGAAGAGATCGATAAAACGCTAGAATTTTGTGGCAAAACGCACGAATACGTATTTTGCCTGAGAACTTACATTCACGGACCTAATATTCACACTGCGAATTTTGCAAGATGCTCTGCGGGTGGAACCTTCGGGAGAAAATCACGTACATCTGAAACAGTTCACTTCTGCATCAAGATAATCACTAATCTACTGCAGTGTGGTGGGCACTGCGTATCCCTCACTTTGACAGGTACGTCTGCTGGTTGGGGCGTCTATAGAATGGAAAACGGTCGTATTCCATAAAATCTACTGTATCGGGAGTTGCCATCAGGAAGTCAACGTTTAGGTAAACGGCGCATGAGCCACGAGGAGAAAGTCATCAAAGCTCCAATCTGGCTACGCCATGGAAGGAGTTTTACTTTTAGGTCGTCGGTTCTTGCGAGCAAAGACCACGCATGCATTAAACGAAAAACTCCGATTGAATGGCTATTGTCTATTCGAACGAAACGTTACCTCAGAATCGGACTGTGTAGACAAGTGTGGTTGTATCCACGATCGACATTGACGAAAGCAAATAAAAACCACCCGCTTGCAAGGTTTAATCCATGCACGCATTATACATACAGATAGCAGCAGTCGGGCTGTTGTTTGCGCTTGCCAGATGAATAGTTTTCAGACGAATGAAAATATCATGAACTCGTAGTTTATTTCTGTCCTTATCCTACATATACTGTGAAAGCAGGGGGAAGTTGTCTTCGCACCATTGTCAAAGAACAAATTAATAGTAGCCAACAATGCCTCTGTAGCGCTGCCAATGTTACGTCCTTGGCGTGTGCATAGAAATCATTCCTCGTTCAATTCATGTATTCACCTAACTTCACTGTATTCATCCACCATACAGCATACGTTTGTATAATCTCCGTGTTTAATTTTCACTGATTATGCACTGTTACCAGTCGATCGCTGATTAAACCCACTTCGGATACAGCGGGTACGTGGACAATAACGGCACTACGAGCATCCAACTGGACAGAACAGCGAATTCATCCATACTGTGCGTGCGCTCAACGATGTTCCTTCATTCACAAGTCGCTCGGTACATTGGCTTGATGTGCTCCGTGTTACGAGAGTGAAAAAACTAACGGTAAGACTAAACATAACTTATGACACCCTATTAAACGTTGTGAGCTGCTCTAGCGTAACTGAGACATGTATTGTTTCACTTGTAATCTTTAGCATGGTTTGCTTAACATAGTGTTGCAAACTAGTCTTTTTTCTTTCTTCATAGATACCATCATCGGAGGATGTAAGAAATTAGTTTAGCTTTACATGGTCATTCAACTAAGAGCTCATTTATCAGCACGTGTTTTGGACTTAGAAATCGATGATCGACCGAAAATGTCAGTCGTCTTTGGTAGAAACTTTGAAATTTTGCTTGCAACAGCTAGCCATAATTCTTTTTTGTTCTATGGTACTCTAGGGGATTTCTGATGTTTATTGTGAACCATGGAGGTTGAAAATGCTAGCTCTACACGTAGCAAAAGTAGGTTAGAATGTGCAGGTGACTTCACGTGATGTTTACACATTAAATTGAGGTAATTATCTACATGCGTTTGGGCACATGTGATTGAACAGGTTGGTCGTACTAATGTTATCCCTACATGATGAGTGCAAACAGCACGAAACCGGTCGTGGGGTGTGTGATGGAAATGCCTGCAACTGAGCATTTGAAGCCATTATTATTTACATGTATCTGGTATTAAGCATCACGCGAAGATTGTTTGTGCTAAAACGCTACCTACCGGGTTTGCACCGCAAACGAATGTGTTCATTAAAAAGTCAGGCTTTCAAATCGAATTCATAGAATTAATTAGTCGTTCCAACATGTACACCCAGAGCTTTACATCGATGGGTCTTATCCCTACAAATAGGCCGATAGTAGTAGTAGTAGTAGTAGCAGAGAAACTAATTACAACGGAGGATGCCATACACGACTAGTGTTTGAGACCAAAACATTGGTTTCCAAACCACTCAAGAAAAACAAACTAATCTAATTCAACAAGTGCTCGATAAAGACCGCCTGTGAAAAAGTTGGTACACCCAGAGATAAGACCAGTGCGCGAACAAAAGAAACACGTATGCATATAAACATATATCTAAAATCCCGAGGAGACAGTAGGACACTGAATAAAATTACATAATTTAGTATCAGGAGAGCAAGGGAAAATCTTCGGTCAGTTACATCTGTTGATTCGGTGGATTGACACCGCCAGCTGACCTAAAATCAGATTGAATATAAACGGTGAAGAGAATGGGAGAAAAACAACAAACGTTTTCGTGCGCTATATTTTTATTGTTTCTGATTTCGCATTTAGTAATCACAATATATGAATGTCGTTCAATCGGAAACAGAATTGGTGGACCATTTCCATTGATGAGGGTTCTTTTAACCCGAATTAGAACAAAATCTCGGACCAACATTGGTTGGGCCAGTAGTATGCCATTTTAATTCACTCTTCCATCTTAATGGTCAACGATTAGAAATTTTTTCTCGTCCATAACAACTGACGCATACAGCGCTGGCCGTGGAAATCATTCATATGCAAAATGTGTCCCAACTAGCGTAGACGGTGTCGTTTAACGGCTGTAGTGGGTTGCAAAAACCACCTTCGCATCGCAAACCTGTTTCCAGCCAGCGCGAACGATCTCGTGCAAACCACGAATGCCTAAATCCTTTAGCGACTTGGCATATTTCGCTCGGCCTGATCAACCTTCGGCGGTGGCATAGATCCTTCCTTTTATACAGAAGCCTAAAGCTAGTCTGTTACAGAGGCACGTAAGCCTCATTATCGATCATAAACGCGATATCCTTTTCTACCCAACCAATGGCGCTGCCCGGATGTGCAATCGTGCAGCACTTACGTGTTGTGCGGCTAACACCATGCTACCGGTAGTTAACTGCATGCTGAAACACACTGGAGTCTCACTACCATCTCTATTCTCTTTCTTTTCTCATATCTGTCTAGGCCTGGGCAACCTGACAGTATCTTAGCCCATGTGCAGTTTATGACTGTGTGGCACTTTGTCTGAATCACGCTTGTGCTTTCATTCATTCAACCAATGGCGACCACCAAACTTAGTACGTAGTTGAACTGCTTAACAGAATTTATAATTACGTGTAGCAGTTTCTCTGGTCAGCCCATACTTTGGTGCATGCAACAGGTCGTAGTGTTCAACCATCGCTATCAACGGAATGGCAAATAACATGTTTAAACACAAATCCCCACACTAACCAGAGGGCTAAACATACCCAAAATGCATCAATTTTTTCCTGCTTCTGGTATGAGCGATGGAGTGCGATGATTTCGCGAATCGCGCAACGAGAGGTCGTGGACTATTGTTCGGGGACGAACGCGTAGGCGAAGATTTTTGCTCAGTGGATGGATTTGACGCAGGTCGAAGAGAGAGACGTTTGCGCGACAAGAATAAACGGTTGTTCCTCATGGGAACGCTGACCGAACGTCTTCCGTTGGTTTTGTTTGCCAGGGTTCGTCGTATGGAGTCAAGGGAGGCGTTGACAGGTGATAAAGGTTTGCGGATGAGCGGTGTTTTGGAAAGCGGCTGTTCCTTGCAATCGCGGATAAGTTCAGAATGGGACAGGCAAACAACCTGAATGGAATCGTAAATGAGCTATATTAAAATGCACCAGCATAAGAGTGGGACAGTGGTGTATGTGCCTACGCCTGACCATGACGAGGCCAACAATCAAGGAAGGTGAGTTAGATAAATTTACCATGGATAAAACTCACTCTGCCAAATGTTAGACTATCATCCCCGTTCAACTTGTTCCCCGCGAAATTTGAATGACGCGCGCGTAGTTTCAACTTTAAATTTGTCCGGTGCGTGGCAGTTCGACCAGGAGGTAAAACAGAAACACTGCCTTCCACGTGAGCTCGACAAAATGACGAGGGGCAAAGGCAGCAAAAGATTTGCGAAGGACGTCCGCATGCATCACAGTGATGCCAAGGGCAGTACCATCGGTCTATAGACGAGAATATGAACTCAAATTATGCAACCATGGAAACGCCCGTTATTGTGGTGTTGTAACAATGGACTTACCACCCGGGAGGTCATCCAAATCGAGACACCGTAAATGGTATGTCTTGGGGCAATCTGGTTTACCGCAATATATTAAATCATCACTCGTGAGTGATGAATCCCCGTTTTTAAGTGGTACCATGTCAGCAGCCGCTCCTGAAGAAGGTTTTCGCGAAGCAATTGCATTGTCCGTGTGGTCTTCACGCCTGACTCCCTTTTTACCGCCACAAAAACCAGATGTAGTTGATGGAGGACCCGCAGCATTGCAGCTAAGAACACGAAAGTCAATAAGGAAGTTGTAACTCGGAAAAGCATCAATGAAAACCATAAAAATTTCATGGCGTTACACGGACTAAGGCAGTTGGAGATGGAGCTCCCAATTACCGCATCACAACTTTCTATCGAAATAATGAAATAGTGCAGCACCTTAAACTGTAGTGCAAGCAAGCGGAACTAGTGAATGGAGGAGAATTACGCTTCTTTGTAATAATCCCTAAACAACAGAACATCGTGGCCAAAATTGATCTTACTGGCAAAATCTATGGTAACAGAGCGGACAATGCATCCGTGGTGGTCACGGCATCGTGGGCCACAGCGAAAAGTGCACCTTGGATCAACGGTTTGCATGAATTCCTATTATTCGTGACTTACCAGATCGCAGTAAAACTGTTTTTGCTGGAGTGAGAACAAGCAGTTGGATGGCCCAGGATCTAGTCAATTAAGAGAATGAAAACTCGTGTTTGCATGCAGTTCCATCACACAAATCCCCGACCGGTTTCGTGCAGTTTACACTCACAACGTAAAGACAGCAGGATCAGGCTGGCCGTAAGAAAGGCTTCCGGATAGAAAACAAACTCGTTGCTTGTAAGCGACAAGCAGCAACACTTTATTACGACTTCCCGTGGTTTCAAGCATTGCTGGATACTTCATCTGCACTGTATATCGAAATTCCTTAAAGCAATATCGACTGTGTCTTTCCCGATGCAAGATTTCATCGAAATCACCATCTACCGCATTCTGTGTGCTATGTTGCCAAATCTGAATTTCACGTTATTCAAAATAATGCATAATTAAAACGAGACGTGACGCACTGTAGGCTTACTATAGACTGTTTAGTGAAAGGGCCAAATCAGTGGTGGGGGGTTGACTACTACTTCATCATGTTCCTTGTCCTCACTATCACCCTTGGTCTGACGAAGCTTCTCTATGTCAGAAGAGAATCGTTAGCCAAAAACTGCTCTAACCGATTGCACTCAAATTTCTTTGCATTATAAAAATACACGATGGTTTCCAAACATATTCCAATCAATTGCATAATGAAAACCTTCCGCGGATGGATGAACAGAGTTCCCGATTACCGCGGTTCAGGTAAGTATCATAAGCCTCATCATACTCCAAGGCTGAAAAAATGGTTTTGGAAGGATGGTGGGTGGTGTCGCAATATAGCACTGCATCGGGTGGTTTATATTGTTGAGTGAAACATATGTTGGCTGAATCGCACACACACACACACCAATCGCTCACCGATAACACACGCGTTCATGGCGTGCTTGTTTAGAAAGAACGCTTTCAACCGAGTTACTGGTTTTGCTACGAGAATGGCTTGCCCCATCGGGGGCGGATTTCGTGGCATCCGACGAGACGGTTTGACGCCTTTGACGATGATCCGTTGACCCCGATTCATCATCCACCAGGCGTGAATGCGATGCGTGAATGCCGTTGGACGACGAAGAAGAAGAAGTCCCGAGGAACCCGGCACAATTGGATGCGCCACAACGACAATTCAAACGCTCTTGCCCTAACGCGACAAAATTGTAGTTGAATGTCAACTCTTCGCCCGCCGCAATATCCCTGAAAATACGAAACAATTCGTGAGCATCCTGATGTGTGATACATTCCGATTATGCAGTCATGAAGGATGGTATGGTATGACAGTACAAGCCTGATCCAGGCAAAGTGCCGCACAGTCAGAGACTGCTGGTGTGGGAAGATACTGTCGGGTTGCCCAGGCCTAGACAGATATGAGGAAGAAAAAAGAACAGGATCAACAATGTCGGCCAGCAAGGGCATAACGGATAGGGATCGGTAAACATTCCGCGTTGTCCTACGAATGAATAACGAGTTCTAGACCTATTCGTGTGAATTGTACCAATAGGAATTCGGTCCACGACCAACCAATGACGGAGAACATTGAAACTTGTTCCTTATCGTGTAACAACGGGTACTATGTTATAAACGGGTCCGAAGTTTGCATAGATTAAAAATCACAAAACTGTTTGTTGAGGTTTTAATGTGAGCAATTCAATTCATCTTGTGCGACAGCGGTCAAAAGACGGTGCATATCCACGTTTGATTTGAAATTTGTTGCTCCGGTAAGCAAACTATTTATTTTTCTAGTGTTTAAACTGAAAAGTTTAATTATAGAATTGTTTATGTGTTTATCTTTGAATATTTTTTTAATTATATATATATATATATATATATATAATGATGATGATGATCAAATACAGAATCACAATGCGGTCATTTATAAGTTTTTGAGCGCCAAACCGGTAATGACTCTGTGATTCTGTATTTCAACATCGGGGTTACGTGAATGAAGGCTACTTAACAATGGCTTCAACGTGTAACTTTTTAATCACCGTTTCAAGCGTCACTGAATTTAACCTTTTTCTTTATCCTAGATTATGTCAAACAGCCAGAAACCGGTTGTGTAGTTAGAAGCGCGGAAAATGTGCGCAACATCACACGTTGATTTGGTACACACCTTTTTAGGAAACCTGATTTGCACTTGAAGAGACAGTTAACGATCGTGGTATTTGGAAGTGTGGAAGAATGTAGGTGAATTGCATTATAGATGAAGAAAAAATTTCCGAGTTACTCCAGCTGATGTTGAATGTCCAATGTGGGTTGTGAGCTCCGTTCTTGAAGACGCAATAAAGATTGAGAAGGGTGATATGTAATAGCCACGGCGAGGTAATTTAGTGACGCTAATCATTGATGATGGGTGCACGTATTATATTATTGTTCCTGCTGAGAGGCTGTAAGAGGCCAGGCCAAAATTAGCGGTAGCAAAAAATGGATTCTCATAACATGTATCAAATATACTTCGGAATGAATAACGTTCAGGTTGTTTGTGCACAAAGTTACAGAGTTGATAGCAGTCAAGACCTAAACGATGAAAATATATGGACTGGGAAGTAGATGCTCAGTTGATGCTAGTGTGTGGTATAGTAAGCAGGAAAGAACAAATATATGTATGTATGTATGATGTATGAAAGCACAAGCCTGATCCAGGCAACGTGCCGTACAGTCAGATACTGCACGTGGGCTGAGTGACGCTCACCGAACAGCAAACAGGCCGATCCGATTGTCTCCGTTCACGGTCCACTTTTGCGTGTTCAAATTCGGATCGCACGAGTGATTCATGAAGCGGCTCAAGTTGCCCTTGGGACCAGCATCGATGATACGTTGCGCGTCCAACTTCATCATGTAATAATTGGTCACATTGTTCTCGTGGGCGAACTGCAGGCGCCTGTTCGCTTCCTCCTCGTCGATTAAATCGCCAATGTACTCGTTGACAAAATCGCCCTGAATGGTAGTAGTATTGATAGTCGAGGTGATGTAACAAATACACATTTAAGCGCTCGTGCGCAGTCAACATGAAATTTCGAGCGCAAATCGATCTTAGACACGGGTGACTGGTTGCAACAAAATGATGAGGATGCGTATCAGGTCATCCTCGGGATATTATTCGAAATAGTTCTGGAATGGGTTGAAAGGTCTATAGGTTAGATTGGCAATCATCTATACCAGTTCACGCTAGTAATATGAGCAACAGGCGATACGATTACATCCTTGCTAGCGGCTCTGAATATCTTGTCCCTGCAAGTCAAGCAACCTCACCAAATGAATTGCATAGCTCCATAGACAGGTAGTCGTGTGAGTCATGCGTTTAAACTCCCCCTGTCTGTAGATACGGTTTGATTTCAAAGGCAACACTAATCAGGTCTGGTTAACGCGAAAAGCAGGCTAATTATCGAACGATTCGGTCATCAGTTCGATTGGGACCGATTGTAGCTGAAGGAAACAACCGACTGGTGCGAGAATTCCTTACAGTGTGGCGCTCATCAACCAACGTAACTAACTAGCATTTTCACTCGGCTGCGACCTATGGACAAACGAGAAACCGCGTTAAGAGAAGGCAGACTATGAACTAGACCAGCCTACGTGACAGCGGACGGACAATTTCGTTACACTTCGGAAGAAAGTTTGCTTATGATTTCATCTAGTCTGACGACGCAAGCTCGGCGAACACCATTTGAACACTAGGAGGCTAGTTTGTCTACGATGGTTGAGAGACGCCGTAAAAAGTTTCACGAGGTTTTGTTGCAAGCATTTTTGACGGTCGGTCGGTCGGTCGTTAATGGTTTAAACAAGACGAGAAAGCAAGCTCATAGCTCTGTTGGTACCACAAAAGACTCCAGTAAAGATCCCACACACCGCTTACTGAATCCAGTAGCGCATCTGTATAGCTTGATTATTCCTACTAGGATCACAACTTACCAGGCATGCATCAAAACACGTGTGATGAATCTGTGGCAAAACATGAGTTATTGCAGAGGGTAATTGCGATCGTTTCGATTGCGGTCAAACACAGAAATCACACGCGGAAGCGTTAACAAATTACGATCGGATTGACTGTAACCGCCCTGTGTGCGTCAAACGAAGGCAGCAAAACGTCCGTTGTTAATTACACTGTTCAGGTTCCTTTATCATCCACTGTCTCACTGGAATGTAATCAATGGTTACTTCATATCCAGTGGCATTATGAGCCTCGTAAAAATTGAATGAAGGACCATATGCCGTCCAAGCATGGGACGCCAAAAGGTATTGGTGACTCTATTTCATGGGTCGGGAACAATTTCAATTTACGCTTATATTTTAACATGGCTTGAAGGATTCAACTCTTACACCGAATCTATTCATCACATTAGTTCACAAAATTTGAGCATCAAATCAATCCGGCTGGAAAAATGAACAACTATCCCAGGCTGAATATGAATATAAAAGTGGCAAGATAAGCCAATAAAATGTTAAATGCATGTACAACGAGTGTATATCTACTAACAGTTTTAATAGGGACCAATGTTTTCAATCCCCAACCCCGCTCGCTGCCAGTCCAAAACGGACGTTGCGCTGGATATAGGCGCTTGGTGAACCGCTGGTTTTGACAGGCCTCGCCATTCGGGCACACGCTAGACACGCACTCGTAATGCAGTTCCCGATTGATGCAATTGCTGGACGGGCCACATGGATCATTCCCGTCCGAAGGTTTGCACTCGCATCGTGGAGCCTCGCTCTGGTCGGTCAAGCGATACACTCGGACGCCACCAAGAGGCAAATTGACCTGCAACAGAACGGATGATGGGAGGGAAATAACACACTGAAGAAGCAGAAGAAAATCTAACTCAAAGATAGCATTAGATTACAGGCCTGATCCGGGCAAAGTGCCGCAAAGTAATTGACTGCACGTGGGCTAAAACACTGTCAGGTTGTCCAGGCATAGACCGATATAAGAAATCGAAATGGCAATGAGACTTCCGCGTGTTTCCGCATGCAGCTCCGTACTGGTGGCAAATCAATTTGGCAGTGTTAGCTGTGCACACGATTGCATGTCCGTGTGTGAACGCCGAGAACAAATTACGAGCGTGATAGCGAAAGCGACTGCAAGTCGCTTATTACGGCCATCACACTCCGTGGTAGGATAGAATAACTACCGAGAACCAGAAACTTGCCTTGATTGGTTTGTAATAATCGGGTTTGCGTGTTCGACCCAGAAGTTGGCCGAATTTTTCACGTCGTCCAGCCCAGCCATTGGCCGCTTGTTTGACTGCAGCTTCGTAGGTCTCCTTGCGCCGTGTGACCAAGGCGAGGCTTGCGGGAGAACGATTTTTCGGTGTTTGCTTCGACAGTTGCTGTCGTTTGGCAGGGCGAGGTCGTAAGTTGATGGGCGATTTCGATGTATTTCCGCTTGGGGAAGTGGTTTTTGTTTGGGAAATTCCATCGGATAATCGAGGGTCTTTTGGCTGAGATAGCTGTAGCAAGGGATCCTCGTCCTCGCCATCATCAAGTTGTCTGTTACTCGCGTTGTGTTCATCGTCGCTTGAATCGCTATGAAGGACGAAACAGTACAACATAATGGAACTCAATATAATAGGTATGGTATATATGGTATAAAAGCAAAAGCCTGATCCAGTCAAAGTGCCGCACAGCGAGAAACTGCACTTGGGCTGAGATGCTGTCAAGTTGCCCAGGCTTAGACAGATATGACAAAAGAAACACAAATGGTAGTGAGACTCCCGCGTTTTTCAGCATGCAGCTCACTACAGGTGGCCAATCAATTTAGCACGATTGCGCATCCGTGCAATAGGTAATAACAAACGAAATGCTTTGCAGAGGTATCTCGCGTAAATGCTGCATCAAATGATGCGCTAGATCCCGAGAGTTGACACGAAAGACACGCTATCATGTGGATAACGAAGCTCTTGCCAGAGAAAATCGGGTAGATTCGCTTACCTTGAGCTGACCTCCCTTCTATCGTCTCCTTCTTCATACGGGAATAAACGTGCTCTCGTTGTCCACAATACTACGGGCAGCTGTTTAGAATTGTTTGACTCATCGTTGGATCCACTAGTCAAACCGAATAAGCGAACAGGGAAAAGCCCAAGGGCATGATCTTCGGCGGCGGTGTGCTTTGTCAGACCGTCACACGATTCATAGACTGTGCCACTTGTAATGGCATTCTGTTGCGAACTTCCAGCAAGCAAGTGTCGAGGATGAACAACTTCACCGGGCCACCAGTACATGCCAACCGTCAATGAGGCGTAGGTTGAATGATCCGAGGCTTTGTTCGCAGCTAAGGAGGATTGATTTGCGTTCAAATTGGGTGGCAAGCGAGCCCAAACAACCTCGCCGTAACGTGGAAAGCGTCCACTAGAACAATCTTCACAAACAAATTGATCTGGAACCTATAAAAAATATAGACAACCGATTGGTTGGTTAAATCGTGAAAGAAATGAACTCGACAGCGATTAAGCTTTTGAAAACGACGGTGTACCTCGTCAATTTTGAGACATTCTTCGTGGAAGGAGGCTGGGCAATTTTCGCAACAGATGATACGACCACCTTTGGAACAGATGAAGCACCATGAGACGTTAGTAGGGCGGAACATTGTGGCTAAGGCATGGGAGAGCGCCGGAATTCGTAAGGTAGTTGGGACGGCAGTCGGTAAATAATGTTCCCCGAGTGAATGTCGGGGGCAGATAATCCAATTGGGAGCGATCTGACAACGTGAAATGGATAATGGATCAAGAGATGGTTGAAATAACCCGGCTATTTTTTGAGATTGGAAAACGGGATTGCCCTATTGTGGATTAGATGGAACAGTTAAACTAGCTAGAAATCTGGATGGGTTACGATAGTGACGGAACTCACACCCAGGTGTGCCGGAACAATAAGAGCATTGTTGGGTTAAGGTGCCTATGGAACCAACGGTTATGAATGAAAGCATCTATATCGCTTTTATAACAACAGCACCACTTTATGGGGGGGCGAAGGTTGGTTATGCTAAACATGATTTTCGTCTGTTCGCACAGAAATAATCGCGTTTGGTGGCAGCCCCACATTTTCATTAGACATCGCGTTTTGGGAAGTCAAGGTGCAATCCTTCACACAACCGTCAAAACAACGCTGTCTCACCCGATTAGCATGTGCCAAGTTGCATCGCAGAACGCTCTGAGTCGGCTAGTGTGAATGTTATGTCGTGTGAGCTGGACATGGCCAGTGTTTATATAGAGAACACAAAGGGGTGTGCGAAGTAAGCGGTAAGGACATTGAAGTGTAAGGTTACAACATGTCACAGCATGCATCCGCAATGTTCGGAAAAGAACATTACCAAGGTCGCACGTGTCATTGGTGAGGACGCCTCACCCAACAGTGAAGTGGAGAAGACCAGACGAGACTGCTTTTGATGTGGAAGCGTAGCTTAAAAATGTTTATTTCTGATTTAGCTAGCGAAACAGGCGTCTTTGGTTGTATGAAGCGCAAGACAAAGAGAATGCATGAATCAACTCAATCCTTACAAATTAGACACTGAAGAAAAATGTTAGCTCTGGTTTGCCTCGGAAAATTTATCGGATCACCAGTCATTGTTTCCTAAAGGAGACCTCCAAATCTGATATTCACATAACAAAGTAATCAATAATCGTTAGTGGTCCACCACAGATGAACATGAAGCTTGCACAACAAACTAATCGAGCGCAAACGACTTACCTCCTTGCAACCAGCGGGGAGACACCAGTCTCCGGGGTGGTAAGCGACCGGACAAAAGAAACAACGAATGTACCTAGGAGCCGGTCTGGGGAGTGTACCGGGGTTTTCCACGGTACAAGCCAAACACGTGTGTGCCGGACACGAGAATGCGCCAGCTCGCTGATCGCGAACCACGGCACTGAATGGCGGCCGTCGTAAACAGCTGGGGTGAAACCATCGAGAGCATAATTTGATGGAACACCGAATCATTTGCTCGGTTGGTTTAATTTCCGTGGAAGAGCGGTCCGCACTTTGGGGAAGTTCTGCTGAAGGTCTGGTGTCTGGAGTCGGTCCGTTGGTATCCATGGTGACCTCGGTTGATGGTTGAGTGGATTGTGGGACGAGAATTTGTGAACACTGTTGAATCGACTAGACCCCAAATACAACAATAATGCGAGGAAGTTACAATATTAAAAACAGCAATTATTTAGATGGAGAAAATAACCAGGAAAGGTAATAATCCTCATACTATCCGCGATTATAGAATAAGCAAACGAGAAGTACTGCACGATTGCACATCCATGCATCCGGCTGGATAGAAAATAGAAAGTGCCGATAGAGAAATGTGAACAGCTAAAGAGCATAGATCAAGGCAAAGGATGTAATAAGCCGTGACCTGCTGTTTGTCGACAATGAAACTATCACTGCTCACTCTCAAGAGCAGCTCCAGTCGCTAACGGAGTACGTTTTGTCGGCATAAAAAGACCGTGAGCTGAAAAGCAGCATGAAAAGATTAACGTTCTTCGTCGAAGGACTGCATCGCCTCCAATCCTCACTGTCGAAAACGGTCAGCTTGAACAAGTACATCATCTTACATATATTCATTTAAATATTGCGGAACCTGAATCTGTAGAACCTGTACGGAATGTACAATATGGTTATGTAGTAAATAACAATCCTGGATCCAGACAAAGTGCCGTATAGTTAGAGACAGCGCGTGGGTTAATATACTGTCAGGTTATTTAAGCCTTCACAGATCTAAGAGAAAATTAATAAGAGACTCCGGAGATGTTTCTGCATAAAGCTTTAGCAAATCAATTTAGCACGATTACCTGCGCAGCACTGACGCACAGCGCAACTGCATATCCGTGCAATCTACAGAAGAGCACACAGATAAACGCTGGAATGGGATGTCTACACCGCTAATTAAACACGTATTCAATCCAATGTTGTGGGTGAGTTGACGCAGCCAAATTAGGTACAGTGAACATTGAACTAGTGGAAAAGTGGTACTCTAAGTTACACTTGGGAGCCAATATTCAGTATGATGAGCTCAGAAAAACCTTTGGATGCTCAATCAACAAAATGGAGCTGTATTAATGTTAATCAGAGGTTGATGCATCATGAACTTTATGAATCTTGAATCTTGACAGCTTTACACCAGTAGAAAATACTGAGTACTTAACTGCCGTAGAACTATGACACTATAAAATTCTAAATAGATGGGGGAGAGTGAGATCTAAGAAGCCACTGAAACTGAATAAGTTTAATCAGACACACTGGGATGCGGTGTCTACAATTCGAATCAAACATGCATTCAAGCAAGTGTTGTGAACGAGTAAAGCGGCATCAGCATGACAATTTCGAAGCATCGCAACATGCTATCCTCGTCCCTCCACTTGACAACATACCAAATTACTCAAACACTAAGAATATACAGACCAACGACATTGTATGTACGTATGAAAACACAAACACAATGTGCCGCACAGTCAGAGACTGACCCGGGGATAAGTTACTGTCAGGTTGCCCAGGCCTAGACAGATACAAGGAAGAAAATACACATACGCCGAATTGCAAAAAGTTTGTGCGACCACAATTTTGCGGTTGTATTACTAGTAACGATGAAGCGCATATAAATGAATTAGTTCAAAGTCTTGCATATCGATCCGAAGAATGAGAAAAACTCCTAAGTTGCTTGCGATACTGCCAGACTAATCAGGCATAGGTAAAAAATAAACAAGCAAACAATAGCAAGTTCCCGATCTCAAAGCAATAATGCAGAAATCCACCTATTTCATCAGCGAGGAAACGATTGCGCAGATAACAGAAAAGTAGTCACATACGTGTCGCACTTCGATTGAAAAATGCACGCTTTGCAAATGAGTATCGCAACAACATAAAAGCATTCTTGCAACTTGCACAAGATCTTTTTACTACTCGGCAATCAAGGATAACTAAATTTCAACGGGAAACCCAGGCACTACAGTTCACAAGTGATTCCTGTTGAGGGGTGACTGATCGGCATCATGACGCCGCAGAGCACATCTAGATACAGACATATTAACAAGCAATAAGTATTGGCAGAATAGTAATAACATGCAACGAAATGGCGAAAGTGGTTTCAAGCGTCTCTTGATGAGCTTACATTACATATAAAACAGCGTCTGTGTCCGGATAAACAAAGTTCACATATGGAAACCATTCGGGTAGCGGGCAGATTTCCGTCCGATTGAGATTCCGGCGGCAAATTTTCCGATTTTTCTCCAGCACCATTCTCTGGGCCCGGTTCGTCAGGAAAATTGGATTGCGTTTTCGCCTTGGCAAACGAGGACAATGGGATTTGACGAGCACAGCCTGGATGCAGGTACGTTCCACAATTCCCCGCGCAAGCATCAATCGATGGATAATGAATATCCACGGTGTTAGATTCCAGCGCACCTTTCTTCGAAGAAGATTCGGTGGTATTCGGTTTGCAAGCATGTTCACCTGGTTTACCACAAACGTGACACACGAAAATCCGTCGCGGTGTCATGTGAATGAAGCGGAGACGTTCGAATTCAAAGCTGTTGATGAGATCTCCAAAAACGGACTGCAAGTAAAACGAAAATCAAAGATTTCAAACGGAAATCGCCGAGAACAAAGCGCCTTGTTTTTTATCGAGTTGCTACCTTTGGTTCGGTGGTAGAAGCACCGGTGATGTCTGCGGGGCGCTTTTTCAATTTCAAAAATCTGTCACGTGAAGATGACGTGGAGACGGAAGATGGTGGGTATCGGTTTTCCGTGGAAATTGAGCCAACGTCAGTGTCATCGGAGTCGCTTGAATCTGTGCTCGATGTTTTTCCGTCATCGGGTCCATGAGCTCGTTTTCTGTGACGCCAGGATTTTGAATAACGAGCTAGAATAGAGTAAAAATCTCAAAATCATTTGCACCCGGTGAAATGTAGAATTAAAAAGGTGCGCCCATGTGGCTTACCTGGTTTTGCGAATCGGTCGTTGTTGTATAAAACGGAACGACGCGATTCGTTCGGTTGCGGTTCGCTGGCCCATGGAAACATCGCAAGACGTCCGATTGAATCCGTGTTGCTGGATTGTGCCAATTCAGCTGCGTCGCGAGCCAATTGCCAGGAACTTTGAAGACTTGGTTGAATGACGAATTGGCATAAAGCCTAAACAAAGTTTAGTTTAAAGTACAAGGTAAAATGACTCAGGTTTTGGAGTGCACACAACCACGTGTGATTAAATGAATACCTTAATTTTGTTCTCTGCCTCGATCACGGTGTCCCTGAGAAATGCGTCGAACTCATCTCGACCCTGGTAGCGTCTGAGACGATTTTGAGGAACTGAGATCACGCCGTGTGATTTGATTGGTCCCAAGAGGCAAATGAGAAACTCCGGCATGTAATCGTCGTACGTCCCTTGAAGAAGCATTTTTTCTGGACAAAAAAACAGGAATTCGCCGTTAAATTTGATTTATAATCGATTGAGTAAACATCAATGATGTGATAATACTCACGGATAGCTGCTTGTTGGAGTTTACGAGGACGCTGTACCACAATCGAAGGCCACCACGGAAGACGAACGGGGCGTTTTGGTCTAGCCCACACCAAATCACCAGGATACAAATGTTCTCGGCGATCGGGGCATGCAGAAGCTTTGGAAGCCAATTTAGCTTTGGCCGTTAAAGTGCCAAACTTCTTTTTCACCTTCAAAGCAGCCATAAATTTGGAACGCACCGACGTTATCATACCGGCTTTGCGACCAGGATTAGAAGACCATGACTTGACACTAAAGGAAAAGGGAAAATTAATGGTGAAGCGGTGATATTGCGAGATACATGGTAGAGATTGCAGCAAATATTCGTGCAATCTCGATCGACAAGTGACTTAAAAGTGCGTTCATGAAAAATGTGAATGTCACGATGTTCTAACAATTTAGTGGGAGAAATAAGACGCCTTTAAAGTGAAAACGCATTATCAACCGCCAATAAATCATTTATTTCATGGCAAATTGTGTTCCTATATAACAGCTTGTTCCGATAACGAATGCAGCAGTGTTCACGTAGTTACAGGATGCATGGTGGTATCAAGTTTAAGCGTGTTGTTACGAATAGGCCAAATCGAGCAGGGTCTTTTCTTTCCTACGTATCCGCAAGTAGAGATGACATGCACCGAGCTTGCGCCGTTTTAACGCATGCGTAGGCACATGACCCGTGCGATCAGGGACGCACAGACACTGGAAACAAGGACCAACGTAAAAAGGGCGATCGATAATGGAATCGATCGATAAACCAATCATGAGTAAGACAACGCACGTCGATTAGAAGGTTAGGCTGAAGTGGCTAAATCGAGGTGGCCATTTTGGTCGCCAGTTTACTATACTATAAGGTCAGTGCCAAAGCAGATTGCAACCCCCGAAATAAAAACCCGACTCCATTGATGAATGCGAGGAGAAGGTTTAAACTCACCAATTGTAATAAAATAAGTCATGAGGAGCAATCGACAAATACAAAGTTTTAACGATTTAAAAATGAAATACTTGTCTATTCTGGAGGTTGATTATAAATCATCTGAACTGAAAGCCTATATTCGCTTAATTAGTCTACTATGCCTAAAGATGCGATTCAGATTAAAACAAGCACTGTTAACTGGAAAACGAAGCCGTGGCCGATGCAGCTTATCAACAATCGGTTTGGGGAATTGTTATCATGCTGAATCTTACGTGATAAACTAGCTTCAGTGCCTTGTTTTGGGAAAATTTCGATAAAAGATGGCGATTTTTTCATTGGTGGTGCGCAAAACCGAAAGATCAAAGCTATCTTCTTAAACGATATGAATTATCAATCCAACAAAATAACGCACAACCGATCAGTGTATGGCTAGCCTGGATCTACGTTTTGCTTTCAGCAAACTTTTTATCCAAGGACTTGATAATTTAACATTATTTGAACCCCGCACGGATGAGAAATCGTGAATTACTTCTGTACTGTGCAAGTAACAACGTGTTAAATTGATTTGCCACTGATAGTGAGTTTCTTGCGGACACACGCTGGATTCTCACTGCTATTTGTATTTCTATTTTCATTCTCATGCCTGGGCCTGGGCAACCTGGCATTATGACTGTGCGAAAGTTTGCCTGTATCAGGCTTGTGATTTCATACATACATCTTAACGCACACCAGTCCGTCAGATTTTCGGATGGTGTTTTAGTGTACCATCTTTCCCATGACGAAATTTTCGGAGATTATGGGTGTCTTCTTTCGATGTTCGGTTCTCAGATAAAACCTGAAGCCCGTTATTGTGTCCAGATTTAGATATCATTGGTTTAACCTTTTTTAAAACAATTTTTTGTTTTCGATGACCATCGGTAAGGGTTTATCGGTGCGGATATAGAGAATAGGCGTTTTGCATCACAGGCATAAAGTGTATGAAATTACAAACCTATGGCAAGAAAAGTGTCGCAGTCATAGATTGTAAGTGGGCTGAGATGCTGTCAGGTTGTCTATGTCTGGCAAGGTATAAGAACGAACGAACGAGCTTATTGGCAGTGGCAAATAAATTTAGCACGATTTTGCCTGCACAGAATATAAATACCGCACAATTACCCATTCGTACACGGCACAAATGCACATTCGTGCATTACATGATAGTTTTATTCTTGGTCGAAACATACGCAAAGAAATAGGATATGCATGTATGAAATCAGGCATAGTGCCGCGCTGTCATAGACAGCACGTGGGCCAAGAAACTGTCAGGTTGCCCGAGCCTAGACAGATATAAGAAAGGTTAATAGAAAATAGAGATGACAGTGAGATTCCAGCGTGTTTCTGCGAGGAACATGCATCGGCAGAGATTGTCATGACACCTAAATCTAAAAAAACAATAAAAAGCTTAGTTGAGGTTCACTGTCATCAGCAATCGGAGCTAGCCATGCAGCTGGATAGTGTCGCAAACTACGTAACGGTACGAAGGCAGTCGACTTCAAACTCCGTGAACAAATGCATACTTAAACTGAGTTAAATAAGGTCGTTTTCACGCGGACTGGTGTAAGACATGAAACTTAAAACCTAAAACGGCAGCGGAACTCAAGCGTGTTTCATCATCTAGATCAGTACCGGTCAGCTGTGCATTACAGAAGTACTACACGATTGCACATTTGCGCAATAGTTTCGTGCGTACCTGGAAGTAAGCAGTAACTAGGTCGAATGTTGGAATTTGCAGTTTTAATTTTTTAAGGATTGGTCGTGGCAAAAACTGGGGTCTAATACAAAGTAATATGCCGGACAATATTTAAAGGGTACGAAATGAGTGCATTCCAGATTATGCGACAGAAACGTGTTTGTATGTAAAGGTTCACAGATCGGTAGGCTGTTGCTGAACGAAGTTAAAACTTTAAAAGTCTCTCAGCCTGCACTCGTAATAATGAGCTTAATGTTTGTAAATAGTGGAGCAAGAAAGGACCACAATACTCGTCAATTTCAGTTATTTCTCATATCTGTCAGGGCGTACAACCAGTACCTTAGTTCGCATGCTATCGATGACTGTGTGCCACTTTACCAGCATCAGGCTTGTCATTTCATAGATTTAAATGCATCGTGATGAGATCATATTATGTCGTTATATTCTAAAAATAGATGTAATATGTTACCCATCAAAGTACAATAATGAAAGAAGGCAACATACTGAGCATTCCTGAGAGCTGATTTTTTTCTTAGTTTGCTATTATTTGGCGATCCATTTTCTTCATCGTCACTTGAATTTGCACTTTCCGATGTGCTTATGTCGTCTCGTAGGAGAAATTGTGTTTTCTGTGTTGGGGTGCTGCAATCACTATCGGTTTCTAAAGAGTGGACGAAAGATTCCGTCTCAGAACCGCTCTCGATCGCAGTTGCTGTGTTTTCAAGTTTCTCTTGCTTCCACAATCCATTTAAATTCAATACAACCGTTGAAGATAATGTTTTTCCTTCGTCATCCTTCTCAAATGATAAACAAGGATCCTCGTTTGCTAAATCGCCGTTCAATAGAGCTCCACTTTCAGCTTCTTCTTGATCAAAACCTCTTGAAGATGCTAAATCAAGTTTCTGTGTTTTAGTGTTGGGATCACATATGATTCCAAAACATTCTGTTTCACAAGACACTGGATTGAATGCATCTGCGGAGGGCATTAACTTGGATTGGATGGTATATACACCTGTAAATTGGAGGTTATTTTAACTCAGGTGAACAAAATCGCAATACAGAAAAATAAAACAAAAAATAAGCGAATAATACATAGTTATTGAACCAAAGTTTACTTCCTATTACGGGATTTGATTTAGTTTGGGTGGGAAGCCTTTGGCTGTTCTGTGAATGGCTTGCGAAAGAAGTTTGGAGCGTAAGGCTCGTCAAAACTTTATTGTGCGACACTGATTAATTAACTGGCTCAGTAGTGATATGAATGCTATAGACTCGACGTCGCTATTCCGTTTCTTTTATATCAAGTTGGGTGTTAGTAACCAAATCTCGTTTGCGGTACTATCATCAGGGGCATCGTTACACCGGTAGCATGTAACGAAAGCTGAACTGTCATGCAATTTTGAAAAAGTGAAATCCTAAAAGATGTGGATTCTATAGAAGAGTAAGCACAAACTGGGTTGAGGTGGCTACACCTCAAATGGAACATGTATTCAATCAAGTTTCGTAAACGAGTAGAACGACATCAGCACGACAGCTTCATTGCGGCTTTTAATGACATGCACCATAACAAGTTTTTCTCGTCACTCCGCTTGACAGCATTCAAGGTTAAGCAAACACTCCAAGAAGATGCTTAGTGCAAGACTACCATCGAACATGGTTTATGGACGCATCCTGAAGCGTAACCTTCCACTGCGATATCTGATCGCGTGGAACCCTGACCAATTAATAAAGTGGTGTTTGATAAGTCGATGTGTTGCAGCAAAACACTGCACTTGAAAGATACAAAACGCATTCCAAATACATGCACAATACCAGCTAGCTTGTGCATATGTGTACGAGTAGAAGAAAGGAAATATATCAGCAGCAGCTTGCTACCTGTCATTATGTGAACTCGCTGCATAGTTTTATGATGGCATCAATTACAAAATTGCAAAGAACTGGAGAAATCGGACATCCTTGTCCGACGCAAAATGTGATGGGGAAATTGGCCGTGTTATGATTATTACTCGCTTGTGCTGAACCCCTTTTCAATAAACTAACTAAACTTTTGGTATTTGCATTCCAAAGGTTGTCATAGCCGGGGGTTGCAGCGGGGATAAACTCCCACTGTCTATAAAATGCTCCCATATGGTGCGCGTCTCAAATAGCCTCTGACAACCAAGTCCAGCTTCTGGCCTGCACGAGTCGCTCCTCGAGCCCGAAGGAACTGCTTCTACCAACAGGAGAAGGGGCGAAGGCGAGTGACTGGCGCCTGAAAACCAGTTTGCTTCGGTAAGATGGAGCTCGTTAGCCTGGGAGGGTATTTCATTCAACGGAAGGAAAACCCTGATTTTAAACCGCCACTGCCTTGCAGGATACCCTATCGCGGGAAAGGCTTCGGGAGAAAACCCTGAGGAAAAATCTGGAACTGAGTCTCGTAGACGGTTAGTTGGTGCACACCACCTCTTCTGGCAACTCCCTGCTGCCTTGTAGGTCGCACTTGGTTGTGCAAAGGCTAGAGAAGCTGACTCGAACAAACGCCGAGTGGTGCTGAGGATGCCGCTTTGTACCCAAATTCCCAAGACACTTCAAAAAAGCCGACTCATCATCCAGGAGGAGATAGTCGCACAAAAGTAAAAGTATTTACATTTCAGCACATGTACTCTCGTTGGATCGATCGTGTTCTAGATAAGTAAACTGTAACGCTGTAGAATAAGATCCTAATTGAGTTTACTTATCTAGAACGAGAGTATGTATGAAATTACACGCCGGATTGAGGCAAAGTGCCGCACAATCAGAGACTGCACGTGGGGTAAAATACTGTCAGGCTGCCGAGGCCTAGACAAATATTGGAAAGGAAGAAGGCAATGGGAGTGAGACTCCAGCGTATATTCGCATGCAGCTCGCAAATGGTGTCAAATCAATTTAGCACGGTGTTAGCTGCACAGCACAGAAGTGCTGCACGAATGCACACCCGTTCACCCGTAGAACGAGAGTACATATTCTGCAATGGCAAGAGGTTGTTGTAAACCTTAACGCATCCTGATATATGAGCATAAAGCGCACGCAGTATTTTGACATGCTTTTGCAACTGTGGCAGTGACTGGCTTTAAATTTTTGATGGTTGAGTGAATTAATTTCATAGATCACACAAATCTACTTTTGTATTGCACGGCGTGCAGTACATATGTACTGCGCCGGTAACTGCTAAAATGCCAAAGGTAATGATGTGCCCGAGGTAACAAACTGGAGTCCGACTGTCATTTCTTCATTTTATCTCTCTACGACTAGGAAAACTTAACAGTGCCCTGACCGTGCGGCACTTTGTCTAAATCAATAGGCTTGTGATTTAATACACATACTTGTGTATTGTCGATGAGAACAATAAATAATTGGGCCTAAATGTCCCGTCAGAAACACGGTAGATGTGCAATTATACATGTACACACGAATGTACTACTGCACTGCACATGTACAGCCAGGCTAAATTATTTGTCACCTGTAATGAGCTCTGAGCTTTTCATACCATTATATAGTATGCATTACTTTAGGTTTGGGCAAACTAGTATACGAGCAACGTTCAATCTTGACTGTGCGACATGTTGCCTGGCTTCATGCTCGCTATTTAATACACCACATTTAAATGAAGGAAAACTAAACCAGAGATGAAGTCCGTACTTTTTGGTTGTAAGCTGGTAATATCTGAAAGGTTTCTGGTCATTAAAACTAACGTCGTGTTAAACGAATCACTAACTTTATTACGGTGCAACTAAAAGCTCGACTGCTTTACCCACTTCGGTAGGAGAAAGTGGTAAAATACTGAGATTGTCACCCACGATTATAAAGCAACGAAAGCGATTCGTAAATTCGGTCACCTGTGGCAGCATAGGATTATCTTTAAAGCTCAAGGGCAGTCTATAAAGCACAAATTCATAGGTATTGTTTTCTTTGTGATTCCGTATGTCGTCATCGCACGAGTGACTAGATTAAATTTGCGCAAACAGATGAAGGCCATGACAACTAAACTGGCTGTATTCATGGCGATGCTCTCCCTAGATGAGTCGGCCGCATCCAACTCGCAGGGTTCTACCACTGTAGTGGTCCTTACTGTAGGCAACTACTTAATTTATGATTAAGTTATATTGTCGTCAACGAGATGATAACGAAACGATTACCAAGACCAGTGGAAAAGCCGCCACTGGAAAACTGTGCGATGATATCGCCACACGTTCATTAAAACTTTATTCAATAAACGTATATTCGAGACATTGGCACCTCATTTCAGTGCCTGGTGCCGAACATCCACATTATTAAGCCATTACTGGTCATTATATTTACTTTTCCTATCTGTCTGGGCCTTGTGCAACCTGACAGTATATTAGCCCACGGGCAGTTTATGACCTGTACTGCGTGTGCTCATACAAATGCAAGTTAAACCATTCGAAATTGCGTGATTGATTACAGAAGAACAGCACAGCCAACACCGTTTTCGGTATTTTCAGGCGAAAAGATTGTAAATACCTGACATGATCTTAGGAAGGAGGATAATTAGGATAGCCAGATGCGTTACAATAAACCAAAATTAGGCACTGTGTTTGAGTTGCGGTCTCGGGGCAAATAAGTCGGTGCTCCGCTCACCCGGCAGGAAGTCCGAAGCCTTCGTGCGCATATGTATGCTATCAGCAGAAAGCAAAACCGACGTGATTGGTCCATTAAGGAGAGAATTCGCAGAAACCCCGTGCTGAGCTACACGAAAAGTCAACCACAAACTTATCCAACGCGCCTTCCAGGAATTGTTTTGAATCCCACTCATTGGTCATCGATATATTTTGGGGAACTGTAGAAAGATACGAACTCAAATTGGCCTGAAACCCTGGGAGAACCGCGAGATCATTAAGCCCGGTAACATTCAACTGCTTTGCAACGTTTCTACGTTTCCCACCAAAATGCATCGAGAGCTTAGCACAGACTAACGCATGATCTGACTCTAGACTGGTGCCCCAGTATGAACGGCAATCTTGCACACTCCCTTGCCACGAGTAGCTGATGGCAATATGGTCAATTTGTGTGAACATGGAGATTTCCAGGTGGAGCAGTGACGCTTCGAATGGCGGAAGTTAGTGCTGGCAA
>JACCGJ010012351.1:0-89176 GCA_013407085.1 Atriophallophorus winterbourni
TCACCAATTAACAAAGGCGGTTCTCTATCTGACGCAGATAATTATCACTTCATTATGCAATGTCCTGTAAAATAATAGATTTGCGAATCGTACATATGTCAAATATTATAACGAAACGCTTTCGGTCATAGCACGTTTAAGATTTCTGAGGAAACTGTTAGATGAAAATAACTGCATTCACGTTTACTACTAGGATATTTTGATTTTAATTGATTGAGTCAATTGAAATGATTCGTCTATCAGCATAGTGAAACCTAGAATGATTTCATTTAATCATTCTATGGTTAAGCAAACGTATCAAACGCGCATGCGCGTGTCAAATTCAACAAACCGTTGTCAAAGTTGATTAAAAGCGGAGCCTGGACTTAGCAAAAATTGATTTATGTGTTTTTGGACTCTGTCGGTCACTGTCGACCATGGATGTACATCACAAACGCGTGAATGTTCATGTTCTTTAGCTTTTGTAATGACTAAACAGATCAATTCCGGAGAACAACCTCTCCTGCAGCGCTGGCAACGAAAGTCAGATCTCGGTTGTAGTGCATCAGTTGCACGCTGGCGGCGTATCTGCGTTCAGCAACCAAGAGCTGAATCTGTTCCTCCTCAGCTCCCAGACGACGCTCTACACAATGCCTCTAATATGAGCGGTCAACAGCAAGTTCTTCCCAACTCGCCTAATCGATGCTAAGAGCTTTCATATCTCTTTTGTAAACGTCTTTGTACCGCAAGTGCGGTGTGCCCAATGGTCGACTTCCTAATTGCAACTCAGCATAGAGTAGATCTTTCGGAATACGACCATTTTCCATTCTGTAGACATGACCAAACCACCGCAGGCGGCGCTGTCGCATAAATTATTGTTTTCGTCCGGCAAGTAGATTTCATTTTGGAATCTTATATATTTACATTCACGTTGTGAAAAAGAAACAGATATTTGACTAACGTGTTAGCGTGAATGTTATTAATTAATATAAACTCTTACACGTGGAACGGCGAGCTGCACCGTATTAACATTGATGTCCGTCGGATATATCGATTGAAATGTGAAATCTCAGCATCGAGCTCCAAGTAATATTGTATAGAGTTATGAATAAATGGAATGCTGAAAAGCACAGTTTACTACCAAACCTTTTATGAACATGCTAGCAAATAACTTGCAACCATTAGAAAAAAATATAGGAGATTTTTACCAATAACGTTTCCAAGGATATATGTTGACCTTTTTATAATGATTTAGTACGCGTAGAGTAAAACGGTGTATTGTGGCGATTGAAAAAAATTGATAACAGAAAGACAAAATTAGCAATATATCTTGGCAATATTCCGTAACCTAGAAAATAGCACTATTTGTAACTGTGTATTCAATCCAAGGTAAATATGTTGTTATAACACTTCCACCTATAATATAGTGTCTACTAAATTGCACTTCTGAACTGGTTGAGATAAAAACAATGGCACGAAATGTGCTAATTCGTGACCTGCTGCTTGCCAACGATGTAGCCTTTATTGCTCACTCTGGAAAGAACCTACAGTCGCTAATGGACTGTTTTTCGTCAGCGAGTAAAGACTTTGGGATAACAATCAGCATGAGTAAGACCAAACTTCTTAGTCAAGGGACTATATCGCATCAAATCGTCAATGTTGGAAACTGTCAGCTTTAATCAGTACATCATTTCACATACCTTGGTTCAACAATTGCGGATAACCTTCCGCTAGACACGGAGATTGAAAAGCGAATTAACTGAGCAGCTGTAATTTTGTCCCTATTGAACTCTCGTGTTTGGGGTAACCTTAAGGAGATTGAAAATACAAAGATGATGGTATACAGCGCACGCGTACTAAATGCTTTACTGTACCCTAGTAAAACCTGGACCACCCGCGCAAGACAAGATAGGAAGCTGAATGCTTTCCATCTACGAAGCATCCGTCGTATCTTGAACATATCGTGGATGAACAGATTAACTAATACTGAAGTACTTTCTAAAATGGGTCTACAGAACATGTTCACCTTATTGCGACAGCCTTGCCTGCGGTCGCTTACTCATGTCTACAGAACGAAAATGGTCGTATTCCGAAAGATATACTCTATGGTGAGTTGCATTTAAGGAGTCGACCATTGTGGAGACCACACTTGCGGTGTAAAGACGTTTGCAAAGGAGGTATGAAAGCCCTTGTCATTGATCCTGCCAGTTGGGAAGAATTTGCTCTTGACCACTCAGATTTATGCCATTGTGTAGAGCATTGTCTACAAGCTAGTGAGAAGCAGATACCGCTCTGGAAAGCAGATCACGCCGTCAGCGTGCAACTGATGCAATATAACCGAGTTCTGACTATCGTTGCCAGCGTTGCTGGAGAGATTGTTCCTCCCGAATCGGACACTTTAGTCATTAAAGAAGCTTTAGAACATGAAACTTCATATGATTGTGATGTACATCCATGTTGGACATCGATTGAACGAGGCCAACAAAAACAAAGTGCACTCCGAATCTCTTCAAAGAAGGTAGAGAACAAAATGTACATACCGAGTTCTAATATATCATACTTACAAAGTTCGATCGGAACATTTTTGAGAACGAGTGACCATTATAGCTCCGTACAATAGTATGGACTATATTGGCGAGAAATCTACGTTCTTGCAGGCTTTGCGTAACTTTTGGTGTCAATGTGTTAGGAAGTGGTTAGTTATTGACTGGCGAGATTTTTTTCTAGAAAACGCCACATAGCAATAGTGATCACACCGTGATGTTGTGGATGTGCATTGCTGCATCAAAACATTGAATTGTACCATTGAGAACATTGAATGAAGAACAAGTTAAATATGCAGTAACCTATTAGTAGCGAAGTTATTGGGCTCCGAATTATGAATTTACGGTAATTAGCGTACGACCCGGTAGATCGGTCACGGCTAAAGATGGGTGTAAGCTTCTCTCGCTCCACTGAGTTGCGAGCAATGACAAGGCTCGTAATAAATCCCCAGGTACACAATCTGCATGAATTAGGTTAGGCAATCGAACATTATCAAGCTTACGTTTCACGAAAACAATGTCCCAGTTATTCATCAATAAACCTCATTTGATGAGAGATCGGGTTATAACGGCCGAAAATACAATGGAAGAAGATCGTTGTCCCATTGTGACGACCATGATCACATACTTTCCTACATATATTAACGAAATCCCAAGGCTGTTAAAAAATTTGCGTTTTTTATCTCAACGTACTTGACCAGGTTGACTAATTTATGGTTATCTACTTCGAACACGCTAGTAAAAACTGTAGATCCTACTAAAGTATCAGTTTAGATTCTAAGTACGGTTTAATTTGCGCAACAGTCAAACTAATGCACCTCTTAATAAACTCAAACTTTTTATGGGCGCCTGATAAAAGTTATATTTTTTGATGCTCTATTGATTAACCATTTAACTAATAAGAAAGGCGAGCTCATTTTACATTAGCTGTGATTTGAGTAAGTTTTTCACAGCTCGGCGTGTGAATGCTTTAAAATTTCTTGTAAACTGACATACCGCTTCATTCCTGCTGGGTTCCATGAGCTAAATGACAAGCTCCAACACAACGTGTGGTTCAGAATAAGAAGACTATCGAATGTGCCCTTACTTTCAATTCATAAACTCCTTGATAGTAACGAGGTTTTTGTGTAAAATACGCTCTCCAAAGATGGTATGAGCATGGGATATAGCTAAAATGGAAAGCCGTTACAAATCGATTGATGCCAATTACCACGGGCGACAAAATAAAAGTGGAAACATCCACGGGTCGGTATTTCGAGCATGAAAAAACTACACAGTCGTTTAGAATGATTGAGAGAATATTTCAGATATTCGGTATAACCAACACCCTTTTGCAAACACTGTGACACATTTAATATTCGTTGCAATGCTCAAATCCGTTAACTCCGAATGGTACCTAGGAAATACGGAATAACTGCAATTTTTAATGCGTCAAAAGGCATTGGTCCTCACAACGGAACGACTGTAACACCGATAGTGAGATAGTACTAATTCAAATGTAAGCTGAGATATACTTGCCAGATTTCCTTTGAGAATAATGTCAGTACATTTCCCGCAAGGAGAGAGTTGGTATTCGACAAGCGCGAGGCTACGTAGAACTGACCTTCCTTCAACCACAGTAAAATAAATAAAATTATGAGACCAAATGACCTATTCAAATGTAAAAAAACTCGAATTATAATAAAAACCCGGAATAACAGGGGAGCAGAAATTTTCCATTGAATATTTAATCTTCATATTTCCACTTCCACCACCACTTTAAAGCTCATAACCATGATTACGATAAACGGATTAAAACGTGGAATGCTGATTAACCATATATAATATAAAAATTGACATTTAAAGAAACTAAGTATTACGAAGTTAGCGACATTATGTTGATGAAGTTTGTACTGGGACGAGGTTTGCATGAACATGAATTAATTTTGTGTTCTTCAATTGTTGAAGCAAGTAACTAGCTTATTATTTCGGCAACCTTATATAGGATTACCATGTGGTGAGAACATAGATGCAACAATAAAATCAGCTGAGCATGGAACTGGACTTAACTATGAAACATTAATACTAAATTATATGTTTGACTAGTTAATGTGATATTCGGAATATCTAAAAGTTGCACATTTAAAATGTGTTGCATAACAATAGTCTAAAGGAAGGGCGTGTGATATACGTTAAATTTTTTGACTAAACACATTTTTCTGTCAGCAAAAGTGAACGGAAAACTTCAAATTGCAAGTCACTGTAATATAATTTTGATATGAGCATTCTTTTTAGTATTATAACAACACGCACACGTAAAGGTTGTAAACATGTTGGTAATAACAAAAACGCTCTATTTAAATGCATGTACATTCAACAATTCAACGGCGATCTCAACCCATCAAAAAACAGATACATTTGTCAAGCCCATGTGAATAACACATCCAATTGTGTACGGGCACATGTGATTAAACATTTTAGAAATGTCAATGACTCAGATATTAAACTTTGAATATAAATATACCACTGTATCTAGGCACGCAGATCCTTCTGGTTATATCGTTATTACCTGTTGAGCCAAAAAAATAAAAATGTTGATTGCTGTGCGTTCTATGAAAATGCACTAAAACCTATTTGTATGTGATTAACGCAAAATATTTATTTGTAAACAATACCTGTTTAAACATGCAAAACGGATTTGAAATAATATATAATATATCCTTATTACTTATATATTTTGAATTTATATGAGCATCGTGTTTTTAACCGTTTTGCATCGTAATATCTACATTATATATTTAGTAAATATAGTTTTGTTTGAATCTATCAATTTTGTAGGTCGTGGTGCATCGATATTTTAAAACACATATCTGATTTAATATTCATGATTTATGATATCGTCTAAATATATGTTGTTAGCGATGGCAATTATTATTCACGCTGGTAAGTCCTTAGATGCGCTGCAAATTTATATACTGAAATTATTTATTTTGTCAGCAAATAATATTAGCTTTACCTTGAAATTATTTTTCCAATGAATGCAAAATAATTTCTGTTTCCTCTTCTTGATATTGATGATACAAAAGTGAATAAAGTGATCACAGGCAATGAAATTCAATCCTATTAAGTGTCTATGAAACTTTAAACGTTACAAATCTTTCAAATGTTTCATATCTATTCTCTAAATTGGACAACAATTAATTATATAATCGAAAAATCATATCTAATGTAATTTTTGAAATCAATTTCGAGACCACATCCAACTATTATGTTCTAACTGTTTTAAATTTAGTATTTAAAACTTTTCAACAAGAAATTATTCGATTGAAGAATCATATCTAAAGAAAGTTCTGAATTAGATGAAACCTATGTTATTTGACAAACTATTTTACTTGAATGTTTCAATTGTTTGTAATGTGTTATTAATAATTTGAAAACAAGTACTCATGCAATCGAAGATTCATATAAAATAAATTTCCAAACGCTACGGAACCCATCATATTTGAGACACCACTCTTTTTTATAAAAGAAACAACTTACTGATTTTCAATATTTTTCTGGATACATTCACGGTAATTGTATCACAAAATTCTGTCACGGAATATTTGCAAAAAAACTGTATAAAACGCAGATTAATTAGTATGGCGAGACGGTTGAGTGGTGTAGTGTTTAAACTAAAAATGAACATACGGAGAATCTCACGTTGAGTGAAAATTCAATGTGCAATGCAATTATCCATACACAAAAATTTTCCAAATACAAATATTACAATTCAGACGCGTCAATTTTGCAGTAAACCTTTGTGAGTCACAAAAATGCAGCAATGCAGCACTTGCAAAAAAGCAGAACAAAAATGCGCGCGAAAATTGTTTATTGTGTAATAAATATTGATTAAAACAAGCATTGATAGAAATAGAAATACCTTTGAAAAGAAAGTAAAATTACAAATTGATACAATGGATAGCAATTTAGGATAGTTTTAGCGGCAAGCATAATAGATTATGATTATTATTAATAAAGCCATGATCAAATATGTAATCTTGTTGGCTAACAACATCTTCTCTAAGCTGCGAAAAATCACTGTTCGCACGATTCGAAAATATTGAAAATCGAACGAGATATAGTGGCAACATTTTTAACCTGTGCCGGTTAAAAGTACAAACCAAAGTACAGGATGAGTTTACTCTACGTTCGCGGATGCCAAAGACGCTGCCATCATTGCATACTATCGAGAATTTATTCTGTCTTGTGCAGACTGCTTTCTCTCCATATGCACCGAATTTAGGATAAGAATTAACATTGACAAAACAAAATGTATTGGTTATTGGACTGATGATATTGCCTTATGGAGCGAAGACAGAAAATGTATCCAACAAGCCATAGATATAATGGCAATGGAGGCATCTAATTATGAGCTATTCTTTTCAGCAAGCAAGTGTATATTGCTTTTTCGAAACTGGTCACGTAATCTGCTAAAGTGTGATATTAATGATCTGGTTATCGACTATGTTGAAACGTTTAACTACTTAAGAATTCTGGCAGTTGCTATGGGTCGGGTACAGAAGGAAATCACGTACAGAATGGCTAAGGTCAGACTAATATTCACTAAATTTAAGTGTTTTGGGAAGAGAAGTGATTCGAGCTTTAGTTTGAAAGGATGGATATATTTAACCTTCATAAGGACAGTATTGCTTTGCAAGAGTGAATGTTTGACAGTTCGTGCAGAGGTTAGGAGGCTGAAGGTCTTAAACCAACGTTGCTCGCGAAGGATTGCTCACGTTAGGTGGCAACACTGTTTGAAACTTGAATGTGAGGTGCCGCTTCTTAAGGCGCAACGGCACTCTTCTTCAGACAGCCATTAACCGACGTCGTCTTCACTGGCTTGGGCACGTCCTGCGCATAAACCTGAACGGTTACCACACCGAGAGTTTTATTGTTTCCTTGTACAGACAGGAAAGAAGTGGCTGGTCATCAACCGAAACCTTGGAAGAGATGCTTGAATAGGCTTAATGCTGTTTCAGCCAAGGTTTGACAAGCGCGCTTGCCTGGAGGGGATGCAAGAGAAGGTGAAAGTGTTTTCTCGACACATTAGCAACAATGTCAACAAACCAACATAAAATAAAATGTGCATCATATCTTTTTCTTCTGTCATTTTTGATCGGTCATAGACAATGATGAAAATAACAACAACAAAAAATAAAAAAAATAAAAGAAACGATGTGTATAAATGGACAAAAAATCTTCAATTTCATTTCTCCACTGGTTTTGTTCCCGTTTTGTACATTTTATTGTTTGTGTTGAACGGCACCATATATGTATCCGATTGTGCAATATATATATCATTGTTGAAAACTGTCTGCTTAAACCAATATATGATTCCACATACATTTGTTCAACCATTGTGGATTCACTCTTGCTAGACATAAAGATTGATATCTGGGTTGGTTAATCATTTGCCATCTTGTTTCGTTTGAAAATTTGTGTCTGAGAAAACTGCAACTTGACTGTGAATTTACTGATGATTGTATATAATGCGTGCATACTGAATGCTTGGCAGTAATATCTGGACCATACACCCAAGACATGAACAAGAGCGAAATTCTCTTTATTTGATTTGCATGTGCCATATGTTTAACATATAGTGAATACACAAATTCACGATAACCAAAATGTATCAAAATCTGTTTCACAGAGCATGGAAATACTACTATGACATACGATGGCCATATACACTCGCTGATTCAGAGTTATTAATAGTGTTATTTTGAAACATCTTCTCTATGGTGATGTGAATTCAAACAAACGTCCATTGAGCAGACGGCATCTGCGGTACAATGACGTTCGCAAAGAATAAATGGAAGCTGATCATCGTTATTGACTTTACATACTGTTTCGAAATTGCTTAAAATGTTTACTGTAGAGGGCTTGTGGAGAATGTTATCCGCAAGATGTGAATAAAAGTAGATGTTGCTTTCGGATGTTGAAAGTATATCACGCCGTCAGAGTGCTAATCACACCAAACGAGCATATAATGCCTATCCACGTGAGCGCTGCAATAGAGATTGTTAATGTGAATCGGAGTCTTTAATCATGTGAAACGGTTTTCATTATGAAATGTCAATGCGCTTGCAATGTTCATTTATGATTCGAACTAACCAAAGGAAGCCAACAGCCCAGATGAAGCGTTTGTATGATTAAGCGCATGCATTTTGGTCTGTTTCGTTTGCCTATAATTTCAATGCGTGTTGGGTTTCTTTAAACCGAAGCATCAAATCTTTTAACCGAGTAAAGGATAATTATCCCAAAGTATCCATGCTCTCAACCTAATTACAAAAATACTGTCACATTGAGTATCACATTTTTTTTTGTTTTTTATCACTGCTGATCACTGATTGTCATTAGGATTCATTGACGGACATACAATCTTAAACAAACTGACCTAAAATTTGAGCAGATTCTCACAATTGTAATTTAGAATGTTTCTCCCATGGTGGAAAAAGTTTGTCATAACTCGGGAAATAAGGGAAACCAAATGCTAAATTAAAAATAGAATTTCGTTTTCAACTAAGCTCTTAATGAAGTTGCTCTCTGAATGGTACCGAAGATATCAGGATAAAGCGTTAATGTCAGGAACGCTATAATTCAAGGTGATTCTCGCAATGCGAAATACTTCAAACTAAAATTTGACTGCTCTCATGGAATAGTTCTTTCAGCTGTACACAATCTATTTATTCTTCAATATAATACGAAATCTAATTCTGATGCAGTAATTGGAATATTTCACAAAATATAAAATGACCGGCTCTAAAAGTTATTTTCGAAATAGATGCTAAAATGTGAATTTCTAATATCTGGAGAAGAGTCGAAGTTTAATCAATATGAACTCTTTCGTATTTTTATGCTTACAAAAATTCATGCCGCTCCTGAAAATGCATGGGTGCAAATAGCATCGATTCTTTTGAAGAACTTACGACGTTTACTTTTTTATATTTAACAAACGGAAAACAACACTCAAGATTTCGACGAGAAACTTTACTCAACATTTTATTATTCACGAAGGAATTCGACTTAGGAATGAACATAAATTGATTACCCAAAAATCTGGATTTGTATTCATTTTCAATAAACACCGCATAATTACTTGTGTGCTGTTTGCATTCATAAAGAAAAAAACAGCACAATCAGGATCAAAATGCTTGGAAACATCGTTGTTAGCCTACTTTGGTCGATGGCGACCCTAAATATACATCACAGTCAGACGAATTTTTTCATGTTATATTGCTTTTCGAATGACTAAACAGTGCAATTCGGGAGAAACAATCTCACGCAGCGCTCAGAGCGATAGGCAGTACTCAGTCAATTGGCGTCAGTTTCACGCCAAAAGCCGGATCTACGTTAAGTAGCCAAGAGCCGTATCTGCTCCTCCCCAACTTACAGACGACGCTTTACACAATGCCTCCAATGTAAACGGTCAGCGGCAAGTTCTTCCTTGGCAAGAGGTTTTATGTTTCTTTTTCAAAAGTATTTGTACCGCATGTGTGGTCTGCCCAATAGTCGACTTCCTGATTGCAGCTAAACATAGCGTAGATATTTCGGAATACGACCATTTTCCATTCTGTAGATGTGGCCAAGCCACCACAGGCGGGGCTTTTGCAGCAACGTAAACATGATCTGTAGACCAGCTTTTTAAAGCACTTCACAAGTAGTTATGTTTTCCATTCATGATATGTTAAAGATATTAAGGATTCTTTGTAGATGGAAAGCATTTAGATTTAATTCGTGTCTTGCGTGGGTGTTCCAGGCATTTAGTTCGCACGCGCTGCATACCATCATCTTTGTCGTTGCGGTCAATTTGCGGTTACCCCAAATACGAGAGTTCAATCGGGAGAATATTACAGCTGCTCTGCCAATCCGCTTAACAATTTTCATGATTCACCAGAGGTTATTCGCATTGATTGAACCAAAATATGTGAAATGTATTATTGGTTCAAGCTGACATTTTCCAACAGCAATGATTGGAGATTCGTGCTCTCAACCGTTTCAGAGGAAAACGCTTGCCATCACTTCGGTGAGTACGTAAATGCCTTCTGCTCTAGTCTTAAAAGCGTCCTTTAGAAGCAGATCAAAGAAAATGCTGAACAATGTTGTAGCAAAAACACACCATTGTTTGACGCCTCGCCAAATTTCAAAGGCTTTTCATCTGAAACCGTTAAAAATTAGTTACCCCTTCACACTAGATTGTTATGATATAACGAGTTTGGGCAGTCTTGGGGGAAGCCTATACGCTCGAGTCTTATTGAAATTACAAACCCTCCTTGATTAATTAGTCGATTGCCTTCGTTAAATTAATAAAAACAGCCTATAATGGCATACGCTGTTCCCGACAATATTTGAAGTTGTCTCAGGGAGAAAATCATGTTACTGGTTTATATTCCCCTGCGGAAGCCACGCTGAGATTCGGAGTGAACTCTATCAGCTAAAACTTGTAGCCGGATCAGTAAGATTTTAGTAAACAATTTGCATACAACATTTATAAGCGAGATTCCTCTATAATTGTTGCAGTCGCCCCTATCATCCTGATTTTTAAATAGCCTGATGATATTCGTGTCTCGCATCTCTTGTACCTGGAAACATTATGTAATTGGTAAACAACGTATGGCCTCACTTGGATAAGGTTGGCAAAGAACGATGTCTTTAATCACACTATCCCACACATGGATGTGTTCAAAACCATTGGTTTGAACGAAAAATCCGTATTTACCTGCATTTAAATCACACACTACACGATGTTGTCATGTTCTTTGCGTTCATCACGTGGTAACAGTAAAAATTGCCTGGAAACATTGAAGAGATATTGAGAAACGTTTGAAAATTTAAGCCACTGTTGTATTAGTTATTCGATATGTGAATCAATGCCACATAATTATGTTAAAATAAAGCAGTGGCGTACAAGGGTAAACCTCGTTTACAATGTGTCTACTGTTTCAAGGTATGTTGATACTGATCGTATAGTTAGTAACTACTGTGTGCGAATAGCACGAAAACGCTCGTGTTTTGATGGGAATAAAGGCAAATATGGAGTTTTGAGCGCAAAATCGACTCTTTTTAATTTAGGACGTATTTTGAAATGAATGGCTCACGCGGATTGTATTCATGTTTGGTTCACCAAATTTGAAACATAAAATTCTCTCATTTATGGCATGATGCACCGCGTTCTGTCTTTTCATTTCAATGTAGTGGGTGATTATGAGAATGGGAAAAGCCAAGTACCTTATTATGTGTCGAATGGATTGTAGGCGTTAATTCATTGAACATGCTTTAACTTTATATGACAGACGCAGTTGCGGTACAAGGACGTTTGCAAAAGAGTATGAAAGCTCTTGGCATTGACCCAGCGAGTTGAGAAGAACTTGCACTTAACTACACTCATTGAGGCATTGTGTAAAGCGTCGTCTGCAAGCTGGGGAGGAGCAGATACAGCTCTCGGTTGCTGAACGCAGATCACGCCACCGGCGTGCAGCTGAAGCCCTATAACTGAGTTCTGACTATCGTTGCAAGCGCTGCGGGAGAGATCGTTCCTCCCGAATTGGACACTTTAGACATTCAAAGGCTGTATAACATGAAAATTCATGCGATTGTGATGTACATCCATGGTCGACATCGACCGATGGAGGCCAACAGAACAGAATAGACAAGGAATTTTTCAGATAAATCACGCAGGTTGTGCTAATTATTTAAATGATGGCTTTCACAATTTCTTAGTCTTTTATATCTATTTGAAGCAAAGTTTATGTTGTGTTGCCCATTGATCAAGATTGTAAAGATGAATTAAAAATGCACTTTAACTTCTAGACCACAGTTTTTGGAATGCCGAATTTGCATTAATCTTGCCATTGTTTTGTCAATTTTGTTCACATTTTGCAGACTATTTTCAGTGAAATTTCGTTTAAAAAGCATCTGAAAACTTGAATAGAATTCATGTCAACATCCTGCGTGCATACCCTAGTTCTGTTTGAAATGTTTGCGGATGTTTTGAGATATTGCTCTTCCAACGTTGTGGTTCCTTATTATGTATTTTGAAATGAATCATAAACAGCGTTGATGTTATGCGAAACTTATATATAAAATTCCTAGTTTATAATAGACAGAAAGTTTTAACTGTCTGATTTTTACTGTGCCCATTGCGTAACGGGTAATCTGCATTTTAACTGATTCCACAAAAATATATTTATCAATCTTTTAATCTAGTATCTCCTTTCGATGAGAGAGTTCTCACCAGGCAATCAGTAACGATATCTAATCCCCAAGAATTCCGATTGCAGTGCGGAATTTATCACATAAATCTTAACAGCAGTCAACCCGAGAACATCGTTTCGACTAAAAGTGAACATTGTATATGTATCAAGATAATACAGTCCTTCGTTATGCTCAGAAGATTAAGAAATATAATTTGGATTGACTCTATAAGACAAACGCTAGATTACTTGTGCTGTCGTGTTTAATATTAAAATATTATTTTACCGTAAGTTACCCGGTTATTATGTGAGATTTTCACAGTGCATCGCTAACAATCAGATAAACATTCCGACAGGCACTAAATCAATATCTGGAGTAACATGTAGTTGCCCCATGATTGCCGACAGTGGTAACGTATTTCATTTGTATTATATGAAGTCTAACGGTATGAAACTTGTTCATCAGCATGTATCATGCGTAACTGACGCATATTTGTTCTGCCACATGCGAATCACAGTTCCGTTTAGTAGAACGATGAAATTTCTACTTAGGATTTGATTTTTTAAGAAATAAATACGGCGTGTAGTTTCAGTGCTAGAACTAATGTTATTAATGAAAATCTGGAGTTTGTTTGCCAATGTATGGCATTAAATTAAACTAAACTGGTCCCATTTTATAAAATATATTTGCCCTCTAAATCTCAAATAAGAATCTGCTATGCCTGAAGAAAATTAATGAATGCGTATTTTAATTACTATAAGCGTTCGTGTCAACAAATGAGAGACGAGTTTGATATCACTATTAAATTCGCTCTAATAGCTTGAATCACCATGTTGGTTATCGATTCGGACGTGAATAAAATTCCCCTTAAATACTTGAAGAAAATTCCGGGTCATCAGTTGGTATACTAATATGTACACTGCTGTGCAATTAACTATCACAGGATATTGATTTCAAATCGAAACTGGATTCTTATATCAACGAGCACACCACTATCGGCCATGTATATTGACCACCCTATGAATCCACACAAAACAAACACCTCAATAGAATTTTGATTGCATCCTCTATATATTTTATAGCTTCATCTAATGTTATATGTAAAACGATTGATTTTTCAACATAAAATCTTGATTCTTTATACATTTTATTAGCTTGGAATGTATAATGCCAGGTAAGTCATATTTAACATAAGTAAAGGGCACACATTTTTTATTGGGGAGAAATTTAATGGTCTAACGTTTCAATTATGCCGGCTTATTTCACACAAAGAGTTTTGCTTTTAACTTGGTTCATTCTGAAAGCATCACTTTCGCCTAATCCTTGTGACCCTTAGATTAATTTGAACAAAATTAATTAATGCATGGAAAATAGCGGAACAATTTCCGGCGTATAGAACTCCTTTTTTCCAGTTGATCGAGAAACACGATGAGCAAGTTTCAAAGAAGGATTTAATCCTAAAGTAATCCGTTCCATTTTATCCAAGATGATGAATGACGAGAAGACTGCGTATTTTGACACGACGGTTTGTCCGTTGCAGTGACATTAATATCTTCTGTGTGAAAATTGATTGTGTTATGTTGAACCGTTAACTATTTATCAACTTAGTCTTTGTACAATTAGAATTAAACCAGCAATATTTAATTAAAAATAATTATTAACGGATTATCTTTCTATATATTTATTTAGCGATATCATATATATTATTTTCAAAAAAAAGGATATTGTAGTTGATTTTATTATACTTCGAAAATAGAGTTTCATTATGTTGAAAATTGAACGGATATTGTAAATTATTATTCGAATTTTTCACTCGAGATATATTGACTGTGTTTATAGATACCCGTGACTAAATATGAAATGACCGGTGAATTGTGGTGTTGGCATTATCTACACTTCCACTCCAAATTATATTATAATTATAATAATTATAATTGTCAATGTTTGATTTTCTCAGTGGAGACTGTTGCGATTATGCTCAGTGGGCTTTGGAACAATGCGGAGATGTGCGCTACATATGTCTACAAAAATGTATTGCTCAATAGCGAGTTCTAGATCTTTTAAATTGGAATTATTCACTGATTATATAATTGAAAATCGTATTTAAACGAACTTTGTTCGAAAGTAAGCTTTAATTAAATCTGTTTATGACTTGACCACCGTTCTGAATTATACTGATTATACTCATACTGACTCTATCTGAAGACTGCAATAAAAGGCGCAATGTGATGGTTGCGGATTGTAATTACACTGTATTTTGAACAAACATTTTATTGTCAATTTGAAGTGTGGCATATAATAAACAGGAATAACACTGTGATTCGTATTTTAACATTACTTTGTCGTTAAAACTTTGACAAAATAATATTAATTATAACATTTTCACGATCGACATATCAGAAAGTTTTCTTCGGAATTTACTGATGTAATAAAGGCTAATGATTTTTATTGTGTTGAACATTTATTGCCCAATATGTAATTGCAGTGATTTGATGCACTCACTGTTGAATTCACTGTTGTTCTCAAGCTATGCCTGTGTATGTCTATTCAAGGCAAGCCAAGTCAATACAAGTTCAAATGTTAAAAAGCAACATGTTTTATTCCCCACAAAATCTGATTCCTTTAACTTCATAAAAGTATTTCAAAACGTACAAAGCATATTAACCGGCTGAGTGAGGAGTGTTTCTTTTATTCCGGATGAGATCACGTTTGGTGAAAACGAAATAATTTCAACGTGGCGCTAACAAAAGTGACCTTGAGACCGCAAAGCTTCAAACATTTTGAAATTTCTAGCAGATTTATTATTACATAATTATGTTTATTCCCATTTGTAATGAACGCAAAAATGTGACGAGCATACAAATGAATCAGTGTAATAATAACGAATAAATTGGAATCAATGAGATTAGTTACGAATTGATAACTACTATGATCAAAAATCTTGTGTTCTGAAATTGTTTGAAATTAACTGAATTTAATCTGAATGACAAATGTAATATTATGTCGGAAGTGTGATTGAGAAAAACAATTGATTTATTGATGAATATTCAAAATGTAATTAGAATCAGCATGCTAATTTTTATACTGTGATGTATCTTTTTTATTACAACAAATTTAAACCTAGAACAATTCATGCAAATGAAAAATATTAATTAGTAACAGAAATTTCCTCCCGAACATGTTAACTTAGTTTGATGCGAAATTCATAATTAATTGTTAAGTTTCGCCCAAAGTAATGAATTTTTTAAATGTTTATGTGAATAGACTGTTTAAAATGCTAAAATATATTCTTTGAATTTTTTTCTGTCATACGTATAGTTTCCAGTAAATTATTTTCCATATGGAAACATTCTTCGCCTATTATTCTGTCAGGTTGCTACTTTCTCGCGCATTCATCTCATCAAGATTTGAAGACTATAGTCTGTTGATTGGCTTAAACTATCTCAAAACACTAAGCATTGTGTAATCACTGAATTTAGAAACGTATGGTTTCGTGTCCAAGGCTTATGTTCAGGCATCGGGCAACGCAGAGTCATTATAAATACGTCGCCCCAGCTGTGTAGTCTTTTTAAATGGAATTCGTTGTAATATATATTTGGTACTCGTTGGTACTATATGTTTGAGCACTTACGGCGGTTACAAACAAGAGGTGAATGTTCACCATTCAAGTAAATATTGCTGCAACTTCTATATAATATTGAGTATAAATCAGAAAGTCACAAAAGTTGGCTTTGATGGACTACAATGATGTTTTGAAAAGGTAAATAAACAAACTCTACGGATTCGAGCCTCCAGTCTTCAGATAGCAGCGATGAGAAATCTTTTTAAATACAGATTGAAATTCCGAAAATTGATTCTTATTTGAAAGAAATTATTCAGACATTTGCACGTAAATCACCATGTTAACGAGAAGGAACAAGCTGGCATTGTACTATTGATGTTATCTGTGTTATCTTTGTGACCAGTACTCGCAGACACTTTGCAAACAGAATTAACTTCCCAGACCTTGTATATGGCTCTGAAAGTTGTCATACAGCTATTTTCTAAAAAATCGGAGTGTAAAACATTCGAAATCCTACTAGGAATCGAAATTAGGCTCCTTATTACCGCTTTCACATAGAATGTTTTCAATGAGATTACCTAAAATTTTAATCAAATCCGGAGTATGTAATCTTAAAAGCTTTGAATTATATGGTCCTAAAGTCGCGGCTGTAATTCACCGCATTTATTATATTTACACTTATTTAAACCTAAGGGTTTTGAAATGATAGCATTCATTTAGTCTAACTATATATTGCATAGAGGACAAAGTAGAGATGCTAATTGTGTGCATTTCATATGCTGATCTAACCAAAATAAAGGAGCCTCACGACAAATATTATCTGACAGTACTTCTTGGCTATAGAACCCTATATGATACTTTGTTTGATCAATCACCGGTGATTTCACAAAACGTAAATATTTAGCCTTTGATTGAAAAGTAAAAAGCTATAGAAATACTGTTAATTTTGAAATCGTATTAATCTCGACATAGTTCTATACGATGTCTCATGTAAACGATTTTATTCTCATCAAATATTATTTTCGAATCTGATCGCGCTGTTCCCATTTTGTATTTTTTGTGCTATGTATGCTTGTGATTCATTTTGAAATACCAACCATGAGATTAAAAAATCTAATCATGTATTAATTTTTTTACGAAAACTGAAATTATAAATAAAATTCTTGAATAGATTTTCAATCGAGATTCTGTAATGATCGAACCATTTGTTCAACCAAATCAATGCGCAATTAAATTAATTCTCAGGCAAAAACTCCTTAGAATAAAATATATAAAATAATTGAATAATTAAAAAAACAGCGCTTTAAAATTTAGGTTAATGGCGGCGAAGCTTAACTCACATATATTTCTTCGGCTGCTCATGCTTTACCCTTTGTGACCAGTAGTCAATAAGACAAATGCTAATACTTCCCTCACTGAAAATTTCACAGTTCTGTCAGAAAAAGTTTGTGGTTCTTTAAAAGAAAAACAGCATTATTTTCCTATGAATATTTGGAAAAAATGGATCATGATCTTGCATTTTCCACACTTATTTACACCTATTTTGATATATACGGTCAGCGGTCAGCAGTTTATGAAGCCTAATTTCGAATTTACGATTAATAAATCCGTAATTTAGGCTAATCAAATCTACGTTATTCGAAAATCGAAGCCCTGGATGATAGCTCTTTAACTAAAGGACCGAAAAACAGTGGACGTTTATTTTCCTTGGATATTCTGCCGTAAGACGATAAGATTAAACATCAAGCAGATGAGTTCTTTGGAAAAACGTGAGATTGACAGTATAACACTATAAGTGTAGTCCCAATCACGTTTTGAAGAAATTATATAATCAAACTATCCATACAAGTTACTCAAAGTTTCTCTGGAGAAGATTTATCAAAGAAATTGTGATGCTACAAGGTATTCTAGGCAGAAATGTTATTCCACCACGTCATAATGAACGCAATACCTAGAATACAACACTTATCAACAATAGCGAAAATGTTTTTATTGTTTAACATCAATTTGGAATCGATAACCTTAGGGACTTCTTAACCAGCAACCTGGTGAAGAGTTCAATTCTAGCATAACGGTTCGACACTGTCCAACGAATGAACCCAGAGCATGTGTTCGATGTTGTCAAAACGTCCCCCAAATAACGTATCACGAAAGCTTGGCTGGAAAGATTTGAGAACTACTGAACCCATTAACCATCAAAGTCAATAGACCAAAATTGTGTATTCAGAAACAATGAGTGATTGACCTTTCCTTGCCTTGGCCAACATCGATATTGATCGAACCAGCTTGAGCAGTAAAACTTAAAGATGATTTTTGATATCGTTTAAGGTTTAGTGTTAATCAGATTCATTTGTTCCGTATTCTTATGCATGTATTAGAAAGCGTGATGTGAAATACCGTGAAAAATATCATTCTCTAAAAATTATATGTCTTAATCCGAAAAATAGGTATTATTGGTCAAATTCGAATTTTGTTTCAAACTCTAAAATCAAAAAAGCATTTGTGGTAATTTTTCTCATTAATTATTCCAAGATGTTTGCGAATAGAGTACATCTATTAGCGTCTCTGTCAGTCGCCACTTGTGTGAAATACAAACATTTCTGCTTCGCTGATTTTTCCGCCAGAGCGAGTTTTTAGATGTTCGGTAAGGGTTATTTAACTGTAATCATTCATTCCTTACACATGACAGAACGTCAAGGATTTGTCAAAACCAGGATTGCTTTTCGTGTGCTTGTCGAAACACCAAGTGCCTTTCTACTATACCATTGGAATTTCAAGTCGAATGTAGAACAAAAGTAGTACAATAAATTGCGGAGTGCAAAAGCTGGTTTAATATAGTAGGACAGTGACAGATAAGTGGATCGAAAATTGGAATGAACGCTAAGAAACAAAGGAAAAATTTCGAGGTCAATAAAATCTATTCACGAGTTTAACTAGACATTAGTAAATACTCATATTGTTTTAGCGAAAAAAATTATTGCAGTTCATTTTCAGCTCAAGTTTTCTTAGATGATATTTGATAATGAATTCAGGCATTGATAAAGAGAATAAATAAGCATTCATTATTTTAATAAAAATAATGTAATTTATCTACAAGGTTAATTTGAAGTTACATACTATAACACACAGAACTGGTTGTATAAAAACTTGTTTTCTAACGGGTTTTCGAAATAATTTTCGCTATGGTGCTCACTCACAGAAAGAACACACATACTTTGGCATAGTCAGTGTTAAGTTCATGACAGTTCAATCAGTTGTCAGGTCGTATATCTTGATAAATACCCACATATATGTTGCTTCAGGTTTGATGAGACTGACTCGGCTTTTATCCATTCTAGTAAAATACAATAATAAATTAAAACTGCCTCTTGAAAAGAAAGTTTAAGAGTGATTTTCCCGGACAATATGCCAAAAATTTCAAGCAAAATACCACGAATGATTCCGGTCAAAATTCATTTGCATGCATTTCCATTCCAAACACACCCCAAGATCGGTATTGTGCTAATTGCACTTGAAACACTGAAATAATGGTAAACAAGTTGCGCTTGTATGCCACTACTGTATAAACGATGGTATGACATAGCGCTTCTATCAAATGTGCCCAAACACATGTAGATAGGGTCTTAACCAGTGATTACGAACAAATACAGCCCGAAAGCGGTCGTGGAGTGTGTGTGATGGAAATGCATGCAAATGTACTTTTTGGTTCATAATCAAGCTGGTCAAGCTGTTATATTACTCACATGCCACACACTTGCACACAAAATTGTTCGAAGAAACATTAAAATGATGATGATATCAGAATAATGAACACCCCATTCTTTGCACCCCATCTCACGGATTCCTTTTCTTTAACTAGCGATTTTCACAACACTTCATCGAGAATATTCACCAATTTATCAATTGTGTCTAATTCGTTTAAAATGTCGTTTGTTTTATGCGTAAAATGACATTCAATTCGATTCTAAAGAAATCAGGACATACACGCGTTACACATATGCGTTATCCTGCCGTGAAATACCGTGACATGTATTTGGTCAATAACTGTAGATTAATGCGTTTAACGCTTGAAGAATACCGGATATGGACAAGCCACGTGTCGAGAAACAATGTTTCTAATAGATACAAATGTGGAAGATATTGTACATGTTTGACTGAGTGTTTCGTTCGGGCTTGTGCAAACAATGTTTGCATTTAGAAATTTTGATCAGGTTTCGATAAACTATGGCGATAATTTGGGCAATTTTAGCGTATTCTGAATAAAAAAATAAATGAAACTAAACATGAACTGTAATTTATGATTTTTTATATTCATTTTATTATATGTGTGTTGAATGCTTCCTTATATATTCAAGAAACATTTGGTTTGATCAAAGACGTATATTTTATCCACTAATGTTTTAGTAAGGAAGACATCTTGCCGGTTGTAAAAAAAATATTCATTCGTTTCTCATAAGCAGAGATGAGAATGGCCTAATGGCTTTCATGAACTAATAAAATGGTAATTTACTCTTCATATCTCAAGAATTATCATTTAATCACTAACGCAGCGCTAATTTTCAATAAGTTGAACGAGCAAGAGTAGTATTTAACTTCTGAAAAGTGACAACGAATAGTCTAAAACGAACACGTAATTTCATTTCACGTCAAAGACAGGACCAACATTGAAATTCGCGTTTCCGGTAGATCCCGATGAATTGGAGACATCATTTGAAAGGAAAATAATGGAAATACTTCGACAGGGTCAGTAATTATTCATCAAGAAATGAAACTGAAATTTCAGTGATGGTTTCCATCAGGGGTGTGAAGCAAATTGTGGAAGTCTGAGAAGCTATACACTTGAGTATGCTCGCATTGTATTTTCGAACAAATTTGTATATTTTTCCAAAACTTAAATAGATTTAGTTTAGTTTCACCAATGTGTCATAATGACGTTATGAACTTAGAAAAACCTGAAATATATCAGGAAACTGGTAAGGACAATATCAAGACCGTTTATAGGATTATTGCGAACGTTTTCGTATCAAAATGTCAACTACTGTATTTCACACAGTATGGTTAAAATCTTTCGGAATACAAACACTTTCATTCTATACAGCATAAGCGGTGATGTAGTTGCAGAGTGAACATATGCTGTAGTTTAGCATTAGAAAGCTCTTAAGAATTCGTTAATTGTTTTCATGTAATATATGTTCAAGATACACCGGATGCTGCTCGTATGGAACGCATTTGCATCCGTTCGTGTTTATTGGTAATGGTCCAAGTTTCACTTGGGTACAGTAAAGAGCACTTAGTACGCACGCACTATATACATACTTTGTCTTCCCGGTCAATTTTGGGTTGCCCAAAACCCGAGAGGTTAAACGGAACGAAATGGCAGCTTCTCTGCCAACACGCTTATCAATATTCGTGTTGAGGGTGATTTTATCCGCAATATTTGAAATCAAAATATGTGAATCGTTTCAAGCTGAGAGTTTTTAACGGTTATAATTTGACGCAATATAATTTGGTCTTGCATATTCTGACAGTCAACTTGAATCATTCGCATTGTAGTGATACAAATTTAAGAATTGTCTAAGAAATTTCATAGGCTGCATAAGAACATAGGTAAAATAAACTTTTGTTTCAATGAATTTTCTCTTACTCTAGAAAATAGCACAAATTTACAATAAATTAAACGAGTTGTAGTAGCTGGAATAAGATTCTGAATTTGGTCAATAAATACTCGAATGCGAAGACGTAATTTTATTAGGGTCAAATAGAAAACCAATATTCTCATCTGTTAGTGTGATATTCTCCAACTTTATTTAGGAAAACATTAAATGAAAAGTTGAAATACTTTTATAGGGAATATAATTATTCTTCAAAAACCCACTTAAGTTTGCAGGTATAGTTCGTTTGAGATGTTCAAATGATTTATATAATAAAATAGGGGATTTGAATAAAGCTTGTCATGCAGAAATTCTAGGATCATATAATTGTGTAAATCTAAGCGTGACCAAATTTTCTTTCAATATATGAATTGGTTTATTAGCCGTTTGTCCAATGTGTCGTAGACCTGATTTAGTTTCAGAAACAATGCAAATTATTTAAGGAAATGCATACATACTACTTACGATCGCACAAAAACTGATGCGTTTAAATAGTATCGTTTTCGAAATTCTCAGGTACGCTTACGATATTTTTTCGTGGAAAAAATCTTTATTTTCTAAGCGTGAAATTCCCTGCACCTTCACAATCATCCAGTTAAGGCAACAATTTTAGGTTCAGTGAGAATGCAATGTTTGAAAACGGTTAAACATAGATGTAATTGGAATTCTATGTCAAATAAATTTCGTATAAAGATCCACGGCGATCACTTTCAATGGCACAAATGATTTCACTGCAAGTGCGTTTGGATGTTTTTTTGAATAAATTTGATGTGGTAAAAAAACAAAAACGTCCAGATTATTAAATAAAATATAGTTTACACCTTCCACACAAAATGCCTAAATTTGAGCTTGCGTTTTGTTTTTAATCAAAAGTTTGATTTAAATTATGACGATTGACCTGGCACACATGATAATCAGAAGAAATAAACTTAAGATGCAGCGGACATTCAAACTGTTAGTGCATTAACAAAATACCAAGCAAATATTGAACAGATTTTATCCTAAATTCGCGCAAATAAACTTTACATTATACACGGAGATCTGCCAGCATGTGGAAACTGGCACAAATAGGGAAATTTCGTAACATGTATGATGATAGTATTTTTAAAATTTGAGAATTAGAAATAAGTCTTATTATTTGTGATAAAAATTTCAAAATATCTATAACGACTGACTACTTTTCACTGACTTTACAAAAATGTCTTACAATTTTCTAGATTTACCATAAATCTTACAACAAATTGAAAATTATCAATTGCTATGTGTGTTCGATATGACTTATTCAAATTACCAGTATGTTGACATCCATGGATAATTTATGTCAAAATAACCTCAAATGCTGGCATTTCTGTCACTCTCCACTAACGGTTTTCATGTTAGTTCGCTTTTCCAAAATAATTTCAAACAGATTCAAAGTATTTAAGCAATTAGGGGTGATGCGATTTTCTGCTGTCACACACAGATCAATGTTGATGTCACAAATTTAGTTTTGTGGCATTTAAAGGTTAACGTTTAAACATACTTTTCAACGAATTGTTTTGTCGAATCATGTTGTCTTTCCGTTAATCCTAACTTTATATACGAGACCATTACAAAAACCCTACTCAAGATGAAATTATCGTAAGCAGGATGCTGTAAACTGAAACTTAATCCATTGACATGATGTCGTTTTAAAGTGTCATTTGACGACGTAGACGAAAAAGGCTTTATTTGTTTGAACAAATTTTCAGCAAATATTAATTTAATCACACAAGATGTCAGAATACATTGTACGAACAGAAGAAAAAAATTGATAGTTTTGTGGAAAACTTTGGATTGCGAGTCAAATTTTCAAATCCGAAACATCTTCACATTCGTCTACCAGCGAAATCAAACGTTGTGACGGTGAAGTAATTTCAGCCTGCAAGATTTTTTTCCAATAACGCTTTTTCATTATTCATTTGAAAATTTTCCAACAGGCGAAGCAAACGAATTAGGATCAAAAATAGAAAATAACTGCAGAGCGTAGAATATCATTGATTCATTTTGAAACAGTTGGAAAAACAATTTAACGACAAAAAAGTTACTTGATGATAGAAAAAAAGAAAATTTTGTAGAAAATTCAATTTTATGCATGGCCGATTTAAAGTCAGCGTAATAAAAGAAAAATTCAACAAAGTTGATTAGGATTTTTGAATAAATTCTTGAGAAGGAATTCCAATTGCTGTATAATCAAAAAGTGTGATCCGCTTTGATTAACAAAAAGTTTTTAACGTTTGCTCACATTGTATGATCAAAATGGTGGAAAATATATTTCAATGAAACTTTTGAATCTCAACATACTCCATTGACTCGAATGGACTTAAAGGGAAAGTACAATATATGGATACCATGTTGTTGGCCTCCTTCGGTCGATGTGGACCATGGATGTACATCACAATCGCATCAATTTTCAAGTTCTACAGCTTTTTGAATGATTGAGCCGTCCGATTCGCGAGGAACAATCTCACCCTCAGAGCTTGTATTGATAGTCAGAACTCGGTTGTGGGGCGTTAGTTGCACGCCAGCGGCATGATCTACGTTCTGAGACCATGTAGCAACTTAATAAAGACAGAGAAATCTGATGTATTTTTTACTAGTTTTATTTCAACCATGATTTTTAAAATCTTTCAGAGCCAGAATGCGGGTGCACTTGAATAATATTATTGATATTCAAAAAATTAAAGCACACATCTTTCGAATAACATACACTGTAATGAGAATTCGATCAAATATACAGATATCCAAAAAGGTATCCTGAGAAATATTTGAGAATTAACCGGCCTATTTAAGAGGGATACGTTCTACAAATCTGGTGACCGGACTATATTAAAGCCATACGAGGAGAGGATTGCAACTCTGAACCTGTTTGACTTTTCGTACCGACCACTCAGGAGGGAATTGATCCTGCTGTTTAACATTCTGCCTACAGTGGATCACCCACTTGAACATCTGTTTCATCGGCAAGAAACACGCAGGGGCTACAAGTTAATAAATTCCAAACTCTATATAAAATTGTCGAAGGTTTTTCTTTGCATATATTTAGATCTCTCTGCCCCACATATCATTTGTGCATCATGCCTGAACATGTTGAAGGCTGAACTTTACAAATATATTTTGACCTAATGCAACCTCGCACCTGAATAAACATGTTAACTTTCCATATTGATAAAACATTAGTGTTTTCTTTATGCATTCTCTATATTTTCAATCTTTGTTTATTGTAAATTATTTGCTTTTTGTACCATTAAAACTTTGAATTACTTGGAGTTATTAAGAAGTAATTCCAGCAGAATATAATTATACTGGTTAAATATACAGCCTAATTTTCTATTGTACATTCATATAGGATAAATGTAAACAGTTTATGTATCAAAGCATATTGACACAAGTCTATATAGACAATCAAAAGACACTCTACCAAAAATGACAATTTTCGCATATAATTCACACACATGCAAGTCTCAAAAAAATATAAATATTGCGAGTAAATGAAAACTGGTGAGTGAATATGATGATCCAGTCAACATGAAAAAATGAGTACGCCGAAAGTGCCTAGAATTTCAGCAATCTTGATTTAAATAGTGAACTAGAACAACGGTGTGGATCAGTCATCCAAAGCCTGTCGGCTTCAATTTGCTCCAAAATGGCTTCCAAGTATAAATTTTTATTGACTGTGTTTCAATCAAGTTTAGCTGAGTTCACAAATAATCAACGAATCCAGGCGAACAGACTACATTCAATATTGATGTACATGATATATGTATGCCTTACCAAGAGAAATGTCGGACACAGCGTATGCTATTCTGAATATTGATTTAACGAAGGCATATGACTATGTCAGCAGGGAGGGTGTTTTTGAAATGCGTTATCTGATAGGTTGCCCCCCAAGACTGTTTAAACTCGATATTTCGTTTCAATCTGACATGAAGGGCTCAGACCAGTTTGAGGGTTTCCGTTCAAAAGGCTTTGAAATTAGTCATAGCGTCAAACAAGAGTATGTTTTTGCTCTCACGTTTATCGGGATGTTCTTTGCACTGCTTCTGTAGCACGCTTTCAGGACGAGAACAAAACGCATTTAACTAAGCACACAAAGTGATGACAAGCTTTTCAACCTGAATCGGTTAAAAGCACAAACCGAGTCAAGGGATGTGCTAATCCAAGACCTGGTGTTTTCCGACGATGCAGCCATTATTGCTCACTCCCAAGAACACATCCAGTCGCCAATGGACTGTTTTTCGTTGGCATGCAAAGACATTGGACGTCAAATCAGCATGAGCAAGACCAAAGTCCTTAGCCAAGGGATTGTATTTTCTTCAATCCTCGCTGTTGAAAACTGTCAGCGTGAACCAGATCATCATATCACATATGTTGTTTCAAGCATTACGGATAAGCTCTCGCTAGATACGGAGATTGATAAGCGGATTGGCAGAAAAGCTGTCATTTTGTGTCGATTGAACTTTCGTGTGTAGGGTAACCGCAATTTGACTGTAAATACAAAGATGATGGTATACTGCGCGTACGTACTAAATGCTTCACTGTACGGTAGTAAATACTGGACCACCCACCCCTGACCGAACGGAACCTGAATGCTCTCGATCGACAAAGAATTAGTCGCAACTTGAACATTTGGTGGCTGGACAAGGTGGCAAATACTGATAGGCTTCCAAAAGCTGGTCTAAAGAGAATGTTCACCCTACTACGATAGCAACGCCTGCGGTGGCTTGGTCACGTCTACAGAAAGAAAATTGGTTCTATTCTAACAAATATACTCCACGGTGGTTTTTAATCGGGATGTCGACAATTAGGCAGACAGCAATTGCGATACAAAGACGTTTGTAATAGAGACAAGAAAGCTCTTGGCATTGACCCCGCGAGTTGTGTCGAACTTGCTCTTGACCGCTCACGTTGGAGGCGTTCTGTGAAGCGTCGCCTGCGAGCTAGTGAGGAGCTGATACAGTTCTTATCTACAGAATGCAGATTTCACCACCGGCGTGCAACTGACGCTGATGGAACGAGTTCATTCCATCGTTGCAACCGCTGCGGAAGTGATTTTTCCTTTCGAATCATTCTGTTTATTCATTTTAAAACTGTGGAACTGTGATACAATATCGCGATTGTGATGTTCATTTATGGTCGACATCGACAAAATGAGGTTAACAACAAACACCAAATAAAGGTAAGATCGTACTATTTGCTAATTATGTAAATATATCGAGCCGAATCAACTTTAACGAAGGTTACCGCGTAAAGAACCACCGACTTTGTTGCCCAACTGCTCGCGCAAATACAATCTACACGAAAACATAATATTTACAAGTCTGAAATAATATATATTTTCCTCGGAATGTGCTAATCTTACAGGTACAGGCTTTGAGACAAAAGCCTGGATTAGTAAAACTGATTAAACTTCGTAAGTGTTTATGTTTGTCAGTTAGGTATGTTACTGCGTATAGTCAAAAATATTACGCCAATTTCTTTTTCCCCTATGGCAAACATGCGTATACAGCAGGCTCTAGACTGAGCTGCTCTGGTATGAATACAATCCAGACAGATTGAAATTTTCCTTCTGGACCGTTTATATCATCGGGCGTATTAACTTGCTGACAGTATACGTAATATGACATACATTGATCGCCTCAGACAAAGTAGAATACTAAAGAACGTATCCTAGCACACAAAATTCTGATTAATGTCTCAAGCCCCTAGGTAGCTCATTCTTACATTAGAAGGCACGGTTGATTTTAGTTATCGCCATCCCAACAGCTATACATGGCAAAGAAAGTTTGTAATGAATCGGTTAGAACTGTTTATTCGTAAAGTTTAGTTTCTGATATAAACGATTTACTACACAAGGGAGTCACTGCAAACAGAGTTCAGTTCTAAATTATACTCACCTGGCCAATACTAAGCAGGTTAAGAGATTCGCAGTGCCTGGTGGGGACTGAGCTTCTTAAAATAAACAAGCGAGATTGACATCAATTAATACATCACTATCCCTACACGCTGCATAATTCTCTAACTGTTTTGGTCGTTTCGGGTGTGAGTGACATCATCTGACTGATCTGGTTAATTGTGTAAACAGTACGCACACTAAGGGTCACGGACAATAAGGTTTACAAGCTGCAGAACCGAACGGCAGATGGTTGATATACCATCCCCATCCATTTAGATAACCACATTCTTAGTAGCCATTGTAAACATAACTGTTAGCTTAGGATTAGCAATTTGAATATAATTTAAAATTGACCTATATTCGTGGTGACAAAGATTTTGTGTCAGAAGCAAAAAGTTATCAAGTAACGCATCCAAATGATTAAATACAAATTTGTTTTCCACAAATATAATTCCCGGTTCGGGCAGAAACATTTTTCTATTCATCGCTGTGTTATCTATACATTTCCGGTTCATGTGTTTTTCTATTGGAGCGTCGAAGTTGTTTATTTGGTCGCATCCAATAATTAACTTAAATTGATCACATATGGAAAAATCACATTTATATACACCTATATTTAGAATAATTGGTTGATAAGTCAAATGCTTTTCCATCCATAAATCTTGAATATTTTATTTTCATTGTTGAACTATCTCACCGATAATCGCATACTTCACAGTAATCTGAAAATATCCCCAACATGACAAATACAATATATGCGATGCATGAAGTTTGATGTATGATGGTCGAACGTGAATGAAGACGCATCTGCTCACAAACACGTGTTATGGAGTCTAGCTGAATGATTGTTTGATTGCGTGCTTCGATGTGAATAATTACAATAATTTCAAAACTTTCCGATTTGAATAATTTTCATTCATCACACAATGTTCCATTCTAATGGAAAGTGGCCTCACATTGTTCGAGTTTTCCCTACGGGATTTAGAAAAACATATCAATTTTCGGGAATACCCAAAATTTGTTCAATTTATTCAATTTGTTGACCTTCATTTAAAACGAAACGAAAATTTGCATAATTCGATTGAAACAGGAAATTAGATCTATTTGACCAATGTATTGTTGTGCTCACATCCTCATCCCGATCTATTTGATGTTCACAATTCTTCGTCGAATCGCATTCAGTTCAATGATGTTATACAATTGGTTGACATTAGGAATTTTAAAAATTAACAATTGAAAATATTTTAATTGATTTTGTTGTTTTGATCAACGATTAATTTTAATTTTGATGCAACTGACTTTTCTGATGACAAGTTATTTGCATTATAAAATTTGATAGATTCACATTCAAAGATATATATATATATATATATATATATATATATATATATCTATAATCCTCTTCCGTACTTGCCCCTCGTTACTATGCCACTCTCGTCTATTGTGCCACGTTTTCTCGGTCCCGACAAAATTCAATACAAAATAAATTTACTATGCCACTCCCTACTCTCACTACTATACCACTATACTGTGGCGTTGCTCGACGCTCTACACATCGCCCGGTATGCATGAAGCAGGTCAGTAAGTCGACAATCAGGAACTGTTTCGCGAAAGCCAAGTTTATCGGAAAAGAAATCCGAACTGAGCCTCAGGATGCGGAGCTGCTCGAGATCTGAAGAGCTCTGCCTGCCTAGAAAAAGATGCATGAGAACGAAGAAATCGAGCTGACTGACTTTCTCGAAGCCGACGAACGCCTCGCGACTGGCTGGTAATTCACACTGGAGGAGATTGCGGAGGAGATGCTGCACAATGAGAAGGCGGTGGAAAGCGGAGACGAAGTGATTGTCGAGGAGAAAATCGTTCTGTTCGAGGATCGGTTCGGATCACTGTCCGGAAGTTCGTGAAGCAGAAAAGCGGGAATCCCGGTGTGATGCAAGCGTGTGATCGGCTAGACAACGAGATGAACGAGATCCGACGAAAGGAGATGCGTCAGCCGACGTTTTTTGAGAGCTTTGGACTGATCGATAGAACAAATTAATGATGAACTTCAGAAAATAAAGCCGTTTATACAAACCCTCGTTGCTATGCCACTCTCACTATGCCAGTTTTGCTCAGTCCCGACGGGTGGCATAGTACGGAGATTTGGGTATATATATCATGAAGTTTTGATTGAATATACTTAAACCATTTGAGTTCAACGAATTGCCATTAATTGAATTAAAATAAATCACACAACCAAAATAAAATTACTTGCACTTATTTCGTTTGGAGTGATGGATTTCAAACTTGGTAACACGATCTCGGATCTGAGTCGCAGTTCACAGTTGAAATACGTTGTATAGATGATGTGAAACAGTTGTGAGGACTTTATTTCGAAGAATAAGATTTCCTTAGTTTGATTATTTTATAATTCAGAAGGGTTAATTTTTGAACTATTTACCCAAATTTATCATGTTTATATTTTTTATTATTAAAACAGGTTTCTTGTGAATCTATTCAGGGGTGAATTACTTGAAATATTTTTCGAAAAGCATTTCAACAATAAGCTAACAATAAAGGTATAATAATATGTGTGATGACAATGCATGCGAATGATCTTATGTGTATAATAAGTTCGTTTACAAACTGATCGATATTCTGCTTTTGAAAATTATTTGAGGTGGAAGTCTTTCATTTAAGACAAAATATTTAATTTGATAATAGACAACCGGAACCACCTAATGAATAAAGATTGTTATTAAAGTGGCATCTTTGTTTTCATTAAACAATTGTACATAAAAAATGTTTGAATTTTGTAGGTTATTTCGTCCGAGAACAAAATAACAACTACGTTCAAATTATAGCTAAGAATGACGACATATAAGGAATAATTTGAAATGGCTACTACATTGTTCAATGATCAGCTTTACAAAAAATGAATGATGTACATAAACATGAAATTTAAAAAAATCCTTGTGACATTTTTTTCATGAAAATCTTGAAATTCACTTTCCACATGAAAGATAATTGGATGCCTACATTCTGATGCAAGGACACTAGATTATAATCAAAATTACTTCATATAAAAGCGATTTTGAGTTACATCTAAGTACTTAGGCTTAAAAAATATTTCACATTTGGAATATTTCCAATTAATAAGTGGCCACACTGCAAATGTTATTCGAACGTTACAATTATTTAAGTTAAAACGTATATATGTCGCGAAATGCGTTATCGTTCTAAGTATCAACCAAATAGTTCTTAACCAGATAGAGAGTAAGACAACCTCATTTGTTCATTTTTGATATCATTTAAAACAAATAAACCGTAAAAAAGTTGATCACCGAAGCATTCTGAGCATATATGAGCTATCGGTTAACACGTGCCGTTTTTCAAGCTTCATTGTTCAAACACACTGCAGTTGCACATTTAAAACGCATTCTCTACAATAACCCACAATCTGAAGACAATACCTGAGATACCATTGTAACAATCATGCAGTAATCGTGTGTGCTGTAATGCTCTAGATTTGTCACACCCTTGAATCGCTGAATCCTGTTTTACGAGTGATTATCACAAGTTTCATGAAATGAAATTAACAGTTTCAGAACGGTATCCGTTCATGCCAACAATTATATTGATAGGATTTTTAATTATAAAATTTGGATGGATTATAGTAATTACAATGATTTTAAAAATTGAAACAGTTTAAAGAATGTCACCTCAGGTCGTTCATTGTATTCGTACACAATCATAGTCGATAACTCGTTTTGTACCTGTATACAGAACGGAAAAGTGAATAAAAACAACTAACGATATATCAAACAAACGTAAATCCCGGATCTGACACAATTAAACTAGTAAAGTAGCATTAGGCAAACTTGAAAACAGTTTAATTATCGATTTTATCAAATATATAAATCGAAAAATGTAATAGAAAGCACACCCCTCGAAAATATATTATACGATGCACAACACAACGTTGATAGTATGGCGTAGTGTCTATTATTGGTTGACATATTTATACTAACGTATTTGGATTTTCATAAATTAAATCAACACATCGTTTCTTTCAACTCTCGTAATAGGAAAATATTTTTGGATGTACTCTGCTTTGATTGGATTACTAAAATATGACAAACGATTATTAATTTGAATGATTTATTCTAATCAACATATTTATCGGTATTTAAACATCAAACTTTCTCAATACCGAACGGTCACGTGACAGGCTTTGTGAATCTTACTTTGTACAACATATTTCATTGTGCAAACCACATCCAATTAAAACAAACCCATTAACAATCGATCTACATAGTCACTCACGCTAACCTTCAAATCTGTCCTACAAATCTCAATTTTAACAAATTTTACATTAATTCTAATGCATTTTTTCTTCCAGAACCGAATATACAAGTTCAGCACGTTCAAGTTGGACAGTCAATATTTCTTAAATGCTTTTCAATTACGGAAGACAAACGTTTTCAGCATGTATTTATACGATGGATCCGAAATAACAAAGTCCTATTGAAAATAGGGAAATACCAAGAATACATTTCGCCGGAATTTCAAAGTAATTTTCCAAAAAGAAATCTTTTTTTATCGATTTTCGCTGACGGCAAACGTAATTCATCCTTTTAGTCATGACACGGAAAATATGTGCACTTGCAATTTTTTCTCGGCGTGGAATTTCCGTTGGGCTATCGTGAATGGGTTTTTTTAATTGGACTAGTATTGCCGCCATTGTATTAACACAATATGATTTCGTGAGATTTGCTAAATTAGCAGTCAATCAAATATCGAATATGGCTTTAAGCAATAAGGCGATTAAATATCGTTGAAGCTGTACATTCACATTGAGTTATGGTTTTCTCCTAGAAGTAAGAACATCCTGATTCGCGTTTTTTAGGGAAATGAAACTAATTTAAGAAAATGGAAGAACAAATCGATTTGAATGTGCGGAAAGCAAAGTTCAATTGTAGCCTTATCTAGAGGTATTTGTAAAAATTGTTTTATGTGAGAAAATTGTTAGATATAGCTAACTTCATGTGATTACTCAACGCGAAATTGCTTAATATCGATCAATTAAATTACAATTATGTAAATTTTGTTTTAGAAGTTTTCATCAATTAATTAAGATAACTATAATGGTGCAAACAAGGAGCACTTGTATGCCACTGTTGTATAAGGCTGGTACGACCAACCTGTTCAATTACATGTGTCCAAACACGTTAAATGGGGTTAAACCCATAACCATGAAACAAAATATTCATTTGCATGCTTTTCCGTCATTCAGACCCACGACCAGTTTCGTGCTGTTTGCACTCATCAGGTAGGAACAGTAAGATCAGGATCCTCATGCACTTGAAACAGTGGATGGATGGTAAACAAGCGCATGCGGATCCTGGTCTTACTGTCCCTACCTGATGAGTGCAAACAGCACGAAACCGGCCGTGGGGAGTTTTGTGACGAAAAAGCATGCAAATGAATATTTTGTTTCATGGTTATGGGTTTAACCCCATTTAACATGTGTTTGGACACATGTAATTGAACAGGTTGGTCGTACCAGCCATATCCAACAGTGGAATACAAGCACTCCTTGTTTACCATTCATCCACTGTTTCAAGCGCATGCGGATCCTGATCTCACTGTCTCTACCTGATGAGTGCAAACAGCACGAAACCGGTAGTGGGGTGTTTTGTGACGGAAAAGCATGTAAATGAATATTTTGTTTCATAATGGTGCATAGTTTTCCAAGTCGTACATAACGGTTAAATTCCCGATATCCTTGTTTCTTTTTGATTATTTGAAAAACATCTCACATGCAAAGGATTGAATATTCGGAAAATTGTCCCCAAACGCACATATTTAACCCAAGAAAATATGCAAAGGTAAACTAACCTTTCAAAACTTCCGAAAAATATTTAGTTAAGCCAATGATTTGTGAAAATCCATATGAAAAATCCTCATCTGAAATACATTGCTGGCTAAGAAATAAAACGTCGTCGATGCCACGTGGTTTCAAATTACCTCACACAAACGGTTGCCAGGCCGTTAATTGCTAAACAGTGAAAGGTTATTCCACTGGGGATAAGGTCAAAACAGTCCAAGAAAACCGACATTTTTTCTAGTTAGAAAATTTCCTTGGTCGAATTTCTGGTCAGATTTGCAAAAATCATCGACTTTCTTCTTCTAACGGATCATTAATTCTACTGTGACGCTACCATCTCTCATCAAACTGATGATATCTGGCGCCAACTAGATGAAGCCAAACAAATGTATATAATAATCATGAATTATTCTGGTCGTTCGTTTGCCAAAATTCTCTTGTTCCCACATCGCTATATTTAGCGAGTTGATAAAAAAAGTTTTACCAAATTACTCGAAATAACACGTGTGGTAAACGGCGAAACAACATTTATTAAATTGAGCAAAAATTACAAATTGAAGACAGAAAAGAAAAGAAACAAACATAGTTTTATTCGGCTGAAAGCATTTTCAATAGAGATGATGTATTGTACACGAAACTCTGGGAAGTTGATTAGCGGGATAATTTTAAATATTGAGATGCTATGGCGAGTTTTATTCTTATTCTCAGAGCTCAACGAGGTTTGATTTCATGAAAAGCGACGTCACAATAATTCAAAATGACAGTGCTCAAAATTTCAAAAAAGGTAATGAAAATAACTGTGTTCTTAAGAGACGTTTCACTTCAGAAACAGAATGTTGCGTCAAACCAAGGATATTAGTTAGTCATTAAGTGGAACTCCAACCGTAAATGAAGCTTCCGTGTGTGAAATTAAAGGTTACCCAAATTCTGCTCTGACCGATCAATTTTCTCGTTTGTTTTGATGTGTATGGTTAATAGATTGACCCCAAGCATCTTTTAACCCCTCCGACAGGGCAATGATACTAATCACGGTGTTACAATGTTCATTTGAAGTTTTCTCCACTTCTGCCGCAGCAAATTGTCTACAGTTCGGATTATGAAACGTTCGTAATTCTCATAGCAACACTTTAACCGTTGACAAAACAACAAGGGACTGATTGATGACCATCATGATTATTATGCACAGGGATTACTATACATAACGATCTATTCAAGGGTTGCAAGTGGGCGGAAACTCAACACCTGAAACAATTCAAGTTTTTTTCTTCAATCCCATGAAAACAAATAATTAACTATGGTCTCTACGGATGTTATTGTATATGCGAGACCTTGAGGAGGTTACACACGGGCCTGATGCTTCATTGTCCCATGGGTTGTTTTGATATTTTGAGTTATGTTCGCGTTCAACTAAACCTGAGAGCAATCTACCGGTAATTCATTGCCTTCTGGTGAGCTAGATTTTCTCTGCTCAATGGACGCTGTTTGCTGCATCTAATTATGAAGCGTTATTACCAACTGCTTCGTCTTAGAGTTCTCCGATATAATAGACTTTACCAGGTGAATTTAAAATAGACTTAAATGTATACTTGGAAATGTTTTTGGCTGCTATCAGCCATTCAGTCGCATATTGTGTTTTTCGACTTCCTTTCATTATACCAAAACTATTCCGGATTTACGTATCTCGGTACTTGTATCAATAAATCTGCACCCTAAGTTAACGAGGTCTCGGAAAGCATTTCTATGGCGACCGTAGCATTCCACAATCGAGGTCACCGTTGACGTCAGAAAGGACTGTCTCTATTTCTCAAATGCAGAGTCTACAAAGCAACAGTTCTGGCTGTATTGCTGTATGGATGCGAAATTTGGACCTTAGGCAAAAAACACATTCGGCGTGTGGAATTATTTGAAAACCTATGTCTCATTCTAGGAGTCACATTTTACAATCACGTACTCAACAATAGTCTTCTAAATAAGTTCTGCGTTGAAAATACTCATATAGAGAAGCAGGTAAACCTGCTAGATTAAGCTTTTTGTGTCACGTTTTACGGATGCCGCTACCACCGACTTCCCAAACGAATTTTTTTGCAACGCTCCATCATAAATGACGTATATCTCGTGGTAGCCTCAAAAGCTCGTGGCATAGGCAGCTAAACCCCTTACTTATATTTTTTCAAAAGTCGACAAAGAACGTCTCAACTTATTGGGTCCTCGTAATCGGATGGCACAATTGTCAGTTATTCTTCAAAATATGTCCCGAAACTGTGTTTAACGTCAATCTTGGAGTGTTGTAAGTTGTATGTATGCATGTTGTCTAGTAGAGTGACGATGGAAGGTTGTTATGAAGCATGGTAGTGAAAGCCCTCTCGCTCTACTCTTTCAAGAAACTTGTTTGAATGTATGCTGGATTCGAAGCATGGGCACTTCATCCCAGTTTGTTCGTGACTGCTGTTCTATAGAATCCGTGGTTATTTAATTCTCACCCTTCCCCGCCTATAAGAATTTTACTTTTTTCGTGGTTAAGCGTTGGGTACATGATACCGGTGTAATGTTGTCTCTGATGATGATGGCGGTGACACATTAAGATCAAACGGCTCTCTAGAACTCATCTGATTTGTTCAAGCATGCTATGAGCAAAATTCAAATGTTAATGCTAATCTGTGATTTGCCTACGAATTCGGTTAGTAAATATATTTCTGATTTTCAGCTTCAATAACCTCGAAGTGGAAAACCATCGACGTGACATAGTAATGATTTCATGAGTGGTGTAGAATTAGGAGTTCTCTTGTTTTCTGGGCAAGTTCATTGAAGCAAGTTCTGTCGTTCGAAAATATCCGGCTCCCAACATTACTCAATCATATCCGTAGTGTATCTCCACCTCCTTTGAGGATTAAGGTCGAATCCCGACTTCAGCTCCAACAAAAGTAATCCGTTGATAAAGGTTGCGATTGACCCTGTCCTTTCGAAGTCATTAATATAAAATAATCCTTAAGCGTACATGATTAGTTTGATTTTGTATGTAACGCAACATGGCCAGACACAATACCTTGTAGTGGCATCATGTTAACTCCTATTGTAGGGGACGAAGAAAAGTACGTTTTCTAACGAAACGTATTTTACTTTTACAACATTAACCACATCAGACCCTGTTTCACGGTTTCTTAATCATTGTGTTTCGAATCATACGTGAGATATTCATGTCTAACGTGAATCGCTTTCGTTCGCGAATCTCATAAGACAACAGAAAGTCAATGGATCAAAAGGCAAAAACAAAGACAAAGAGAAAGACCAAGTTAAGAACACACGCACATTTGATATATGCAAACTACGTGAACAAATGCTGAACTAAGTATTTCAGTCCCGTCTGTCACTTTGATATGTTTTCTCAATCGATTTCGTGCAAACCGGTTCACATCAACCCCTCATCATCAGGGGCTCGTTTGACTGACTTACGAATCGCATATCTTTCATAGCGTGTACTTTGTACATCTTATCATGATCTTTAATAATTTTATCGCATAAACGGTTCTCATGTAATACTTCAAAACCGGAATTATTACGCGTTAAAGATGATCATCCTGCTCTTATGTTGTGCTTTAGAGTGACGTGCTGCACATCATCAAATATAAAATTGATTAGCACTCAGCACGGACACCATATAAAAAATCCACTAGCAGCACAGTTTTGATAAGTATTTAAAGCATAGTGATTCAACATATGAATACTAGATTATAGCGAAACCATCAAGTGCACTCTTTTACGGTTTACCGCGAAAGTATTAAAATCGAGTTGAGTAGGTGTACACGATTATATGTAAGTGCGGGGACATGAGCAACACATTTCTTTGGTCATTCATAAGCGCCCTGATTGCTTGACCATGAATCACTTTGTGATTAGGTGTTTGAACATGTAACTGTGACATTTAAGTATAACTTTGCCTATAGACAACCAATTTGAAAACAAACTTCCCATCCATATTCGAACATTGCAAGAACAACAATGTGTTCAACGATGTTATGTTATTTTAAACTGCTGCCTCGTAAATCCAAAGACTGTGCGTTTTCTAACTTATCAGCCTTTCCCATTCCTGCTTCGAATGTGGCAAAGTATACACCCAAGTGTATGTATCTTAACATGTTCTTCTTTGAAAATTCGTGAAAGATTTTGGTGCAAATCTGCTCCGGTTCCTTTGCTCAGCTGTCACATGTATCAAGATATTCTGGCTTAAGATGACTTCAAAGCGCAACTACAATATCTGCTGTTTCAAATGTAGCACAATTGCTTTAGTTGTTTCACGATTCGGTCTTACGAGTGACCTGTTAATACATGAACCATTATCGTTATAGCTACTGCCCGGTTGCGTACAACCTTTCTCATCTTCCCAAAATCACGCGAATACTCGCTGTGCTCACTCTTCGCAAACTTTCAGGGTTTCATAATAAGCATCAAATATCGTATTGTGTAGACAAGCATATTCTATGTGAATGTGAGAAATATACACGCAAGCAAATTGGGTAGGTGAGAATTTACAAAAAAACTTATCGATAGCAATTAATTGATTTTACATGGAACAATTCATCATCATTTACATAAATTTTAACGCACGGGATAGAATATGTCGGAAAAATAGTTGTGCAAGGAATTTTGATCTTAATTTCAGAGAGATACCAATGTTTATCAAGTTCGCATTGTTTGTTGAAGATTTTTCGTCATCAGGATTGATTATATCATCCGCAATGCTTCTTTGAAGTGACGTGCGAGCGTGATTCATAAGGCTTTTATATGGCTTTTGTTCGTCCTTTCGTTGAGTTTGTTTTGTTGTTTAATAATCTTGTCTGACGCCCAGTAAAGCTAAATTTCGGTACGCGATGATTGCAACATTTAGCACATATCTCGGAGTTGCTAACGTCCAGGTGATGTTAAAATTGATTCTAGTGGATTGAGATAAATAACGTTCAGTCATGTCTTCCAAAAGTTGTAATTTCGCAATGTGAGGCAATAAAAGATTCAACATTTCAACGATTAAATTATAAATGGTTAAATGGTTTGTACGTTAAACACCATACTATTACGGTATCAATGAAAATGTGAAAAACTAACTAGTAAAGTAACTCGTAAAATTTATAAAATATATGGCTCATGAATGATGTTCGTTTTCATATATAATCTAAATTTTACTTTGAATTCCGTCAGGTGAGCAAAGTCCACCACATGTTGAGGTAGGTAATTCCAAAGAAATATAGCAGATACGGCGAGGAATTGGCGCCGACAGTCAATGTGGAATCTTAAGATGTAAAATTAAAACGTTTACTCACGTGCCACTTTCTCACCACACTCATGAAACAATTGACTGTGTAAGGTTCCTTTGGTAGACAAATAAATAATAATAATAAATAAATAATAATAATAATAATTAAATAGATAATAAATAAAAATATTATCGCGCCGTATATTTATTTGAGTAATATCATATGGATTCAGTGGTCACAATCGGTTGGTGTACGGAACTTTGCGAAGACCCATCTTTGGTACTTTGTGAAAAATGTCATCAAAGAGAGCAATATCTTTGCGCAGCTACCTTTACCGAATACTCCATCGTAGGGCGAAGGTATACGTTCCTTATCTTTTATCCTTATCCAAATATTCTTCTAAATATATCAAACAATCTGCTGGTATAACTTTATATATTCTGACGGTAAAACGTAACAGAAACATGATCATTGATCAACCAACACATCCAAATGTTTGCTACGTATAGACCAATGAAAGTCGTTGACGTAGAAGGTCAACTTCGAAAAACGGGGCAAAAGATCTCCGTATACTAGCCCATGAATCAAGGTTGCAATTCAATCCAAATAAAGTTTTGATGATGAACGAAACGTCCTGAACAACAATGCGAATTAGCCGAACATTTTTTGAAGAAACAACCACAAACCGAGCTACATGTAAACTCGCCTATATCTATACCGATTTCTCAACATTTACAATTATATCTACAGTTAGAGCTTCGGGTAACATTACTTGATGAGCAAGATAAATTTTGGACGAATATCAATGTACCGAAAAGTTTTAACTGGAAGAAATTTTGATAATAATTTAGCAAAATTTGTTTTGCTACTTATGGATTTGAGAATATATCGAATCTCGCCATTGCTTTGATTCATTCAAAAATATGTACTTGAAACGTTTTAAGAGAAAAACAATCACATTTCGATGACATTATACTTGAAGGTCACAATGGTTTGGCAAAAAATGACATTTCGAGCGTACATAAACATTTAATCGAGATTCTCATTATCAGGATTACACAGAGTATCGCCATGTAAAATAAACATCTATTCTTTTCAAACTTTGTATTAATTAGCGTATTTGGCATTTAATGTGAAGTGTACAAATCACTTTCGTAAATTTATCTTGAGGTTCCAGTAAATTTATCACTATTAACATACGAATAGAGATTAGAATAAATTGTTACATTTTTGTAAATAACTGCAGAGCTTTGACAGATTAAATTGCGCCTGCCATAATTGCATTTTTACGAAAAGTATTAAACAACAGACACCGGTGTTCCCATACAAAGATATTTATATCAAGGACACATGTTCGAAAAGGCACAAAAAATCTCCATTTGATTAATATTTCGTTCCAATCGATTTATTTGAACTTATTTCTTGAGAATGGAATTAATAATAATTACTTCGTGTAAATAATTCAGTTTCACACAGGAAACGCAATTTGCTTAACGGATTTACGTTATTGTGCTTGAATAATTATTAGGTAAACATTAAGCAAGCAGAGAAATCTAATGCAAATACGAAAGTGCATAGTTCATAATTAATGCAAAATTTGTTGGATTTGTGAGAAATATTCAATTAATTACCGAAGCCAAAATTAAACGCATTTAGTACTTTATAAGTAATTTAGATTTTATTAGTCTATATGTGTTATTATTTGCACTTTGAATAATAAACTTTTCGTGTTTATCACTTAACATGTTACATTTTGTGCAGAATATAAACGTTCACTGACACAGCTGTCAGAACAGTATCTGGCTGTAGCCAATTCATGGTTGATGTGCTAGCCTGGTACAAATTATTGGAAAATGTCCAAAGTTATGTGTTGCTCGCATTCCCGAAATTACACTCCACTACCGGTTTCTGGCTGTTTGCCGTCATCATTGGAAAATGTGTTTACACTATTTCCCCGAAGTAAACAATTGTTAACAGCACAGCAACAATGGTCTCGATAAACTATGAGAGAGATTAGCTTCTTGTTCTTTTGATGAACTGATAGTGGGCTATAGTGATAGAAAAACAAAACTTGGCACAGACCCTCTAAAGCATATTGGCCACAAAAAGAAAACAAAATACGAATACGACATTGCTTGGAAGACAGAACTACGTTTATGATGCTAAAAAAGAGTTAACACAAAACTTTCATATCGAAAGACATGCAACGGTATGTTATAGTTATTAAAATAACCAAACAAGATGAGATATTACAAATTACTAGTTTTGCGCACGTCATCATCTACTGTACGATTGGCTACGAAGTCATCATGCAATATCATAAAAATGCACAAACTTTTTCTTCTTTTCTTTTTTAAACGTGACATGTGCCTTTAGTATGCCCTCGCAACAAATTAATCCGAATATGTTTGAAGCATTTTCAACCATCAGAATGATAAAATTTGAACGTCATAAATTGTTCGCTCGCCTGACTTTTTTGTTAACTCGTAACTGATTTTATAGTAGCGGGGTTGTTTTCAAATGTAACACATAATGTTATCCATTTTATCGCGGTGTTCACATCCCAATCAAGTAAACATCACAACCGGCTTCTGGATGTACGCCATCTTCAGGTAAAGACAGCGAGATTAGTTTCAGGGAGACTTGATGCAGTGGTGAAGAGGTTAACAAAGTTATACACGCATGCCACTGTTACATATGTTCATACCGCAAACCACAATGTTTAAATGAAGAATTACATAGTGATTCTTGGTCATACGCTCAACAACAAGGCATATATAACGCTGGCATGCAAGTAGAATGTATTAACTTAGTGTATTAAACCAACGTAACACCTAGTTTGATAGTGAAACAATTTCAACAAAATATCAATTCAAGGTGGGCATGTTGAGTTTCAGCTAAGGTACAAAATTGTCACTTAGCATTCATTTGTAACCATATAAATCCGGTTTTGATGATCTAAATTCGACTATAATTTTTAGGATCTCATCGGTATTTGTTATTCAAGGCTTTTTGTTGCATTGTGATGAACGATTAAATAACTACGTTTGTTTCAACTAGATGAGAAAGATTCAACTTTTTAAATTCAAAACCGTTTTTACTTCAGATTGGTTAGTTATCCGACAAATGCTTCTTCAGTTTTTTCCGTCACCATATTCGGTATATTGTTAAATTCACACAGAATTTTCATGAAAAGTCAGCTGTTCCTCATGTTGCTATCTATTCAATGGCTGACTGAGAAACGATTTCCTCACATTTCCAGATATGTATGTCCTTTCAACTATTTGTTCTAACCGATGAAAACAACGGTGCTCTTGGTATCATCATCACTTTTAGCTAACGATTGTAAATTCATAGTTATCATTCATCCCTGTATACTGCTTGTACAGATCGAGTCTATATCCACGATCACTTCACTATTCGCCTGGAATCCGTTCGCTCGGAAGATCGTGGGCTTTACAAATGTGAAGCGCGTATTGATGATCCGGATCAAGGGGAATTAGTGCACGAATCACAAATATTTTTGAATGTCAGAGGTGAGACATTTATAAGATATTTCGTTGTGTTGACGAGGGTACTGGAGGTAAGACAATACAATAATCATCACGTGCTTTTGTAATCGGGATGATGATGTGAGGTGCGATCTCATTGTCCGTTACGCTCGGAAAACGTTGATGCTACCGGAAAACACCACGCCATAACTATTATACACCATTTTTGAAAGTGATAATTGATAAATAGTTTCTCAAATGACGCGTTTTGAAAAAGCAATATCGGAAATTGTAATGCTGCAGTGTACGGTGCAATTTGCGAAATATTTTCAACATTTTATTGATTTCGTCTTGTCGAATGCTGGAATGATTTTCAAATGAATAAATTAGGATTGTTTTATGTAAATGTAAACTCTACTTAATTGTTCCTTGTTAATCGGAGCAATATATAAAGCGTACGATGATTTCAATGCTCGGAAAAATTCTCTTGGGTACGTTCTCACTTTAAACCAAAATCACTTCGATCATCATAAACAATTTAATCAGCTTTGTTTTAATGGCATACCAGCATTCCGATGCTGACATTTGCACCTGCTTTTGAAAGGTCCGAAGTTGGAGCTTGATTTATGATTTTAAAACAAACTGACAATAATTGTTTTCTGTAAAAACCCTTTACAACGGTGGCATACAAGTATAACTTTGTTTACGTCTTCACCAGTGTTTCAACGCTCACTGCAGCTGATCTTACGATCTCCACCTGACGATGGCAAACAGCCTAACACCGGTAGTGGTGTGTAAGGGATGGTGATGTGACCATCAGTATGTATTTGCCATGATTGGTCTTTCCCATCTAATATCTTCAATGCCAGAGGCATTAGAAGCTTAATTAGCAATTATTGCCCCCTATAAGTAGAAATTATTTTTGTGAATAAGCGAATTTAAAACTTATATAATGTGATGCTCATATTCCCGCACATGCACATTACTACCATTTCCTAGCAGTATGCCGTCATGAGATGTATGCCGAATTTTTAGGTTCAGGAAGACTTGAAACAGTGGTAAAGTCGTAAACAAAAGTAATCCTGAAAGTTATTGTCATACAGAGTTCTCAAAATTAACCATGATGTTCATCTTGTGGGTAACATAGTAATTACGGGCCAAGCGCCTCAAGCGCTTATAAAAGACCAATGTATTGTGATGTTCACATCTCGTAACTTACCTGACGAAGGCAAACAGTCAGTGTCAGTGAAAGTGATGTGATTCTCAAAATTTATTATTCATTTGAATGCGGTAGCGTTTGGCCAGCAGTCAATTCGTGAATCTGTATTCAAACATCATTCATTACTACGTATTCGCTGTTACAAGTTTCATTACAACTTATCACTTTAATTTCACCCGTTGACGTCAAACGACTGGAAACCGTTTGTGGTGAGTGAGAGTGATGTGAGCACAACAGTACATTGTACTTTTATAAGCGCTACCCGCGCTTGGTTAGGATTAACTTTGCGATTCTCAAGATATAACCATCGTGTTTATTTTTAAGAACCCTAATAAATAGTAGTATCCTAGCATACATTTATAAATCGTTTATGGTTTTATTTGGTTATAATCTTTCAGCTTGCAATTGCATCACATGACATGACCTTGAATTTCTCACGTTCACACACACCGGTAGCAAATTTGAGAGAACAAATCACTGTGTTAACAGACAAGCGACAGTTTAATTTAGGCTTTGATTATTATATACATATATGAATATAAGTGAAGGTTTCCATCATAATACTAGCGCGACCTATGCATTATCCACCCATTCGAGGTTGATACGGATCCATGCGTGCCTGAAAAACACCAGCCTGAACCAGCGAAATTTGCAAGTTACTATTAGGTTGTATTGCCCCAGACAGATCTGAGGAAGAGTAACAAGCAGTGAAAGAACTACAAGTTTCAAAATGCAGCTCACCACCGGTGGCAAATGATTTGATACGAAAATAAAATCATGTTTCCAAATGTCATTTCTTTCGTACATGATCCCGATTTGACAATGCGGCAACTGGCGAGAAATCATGTTGCTGTCCATCCCCAGCAAGGTACTGACCAGAATCATCTTGGAGAGATTGAAAGAGGCGTTAGACAAGAAACTTAGAACAGAACAGGCGGGGTTTAGACAAGATAGGTCATGCATAGATCATATCGCCACTCTGCGTATTATCATCGAGCAATCTATCGAATGGCAGTCTCCTTTGTACGCGATCTTCGTCGACTTCGAAAAAGCGTTTGACAGCGTCGACAGGGAGACAATATGGAAGCTAATGCAACACTACGGAATCCCGCAAAAGCTGATAAACATCATCCAACAGCTCTATGAGGACTCATCATGCCAGATCATCCACAACGGAAAGCTGACAGACCCCTTCCCAGTGAAGACTGGAGTGAGGCAAGGTTGCATGCTCTCGCCGATAATTTTCTTGATCGTCATAGACTGGATTATGAGAAGAACCACAGAGGGCAGCAACACCGGCATCCAGTGGACCCCCACCAAACATCTCGAAGACCTTGACTTTGCGGATGACATCGGCCTCCTGTCTCACAAGCAACAGCATGCACAGTCTAAGCTAACGCGCCTAGCAGAAGAGGCAGAGAAGACGGGCCTGAAAATCAACATAAAGAAAACCGAGGTGATGCGATTGAACAACCAACTACAGCAGCCACTGCATCTACAGGGGAAAGACGTGGTGGAGACTGACCGCTTTGTTTACCTTGGAAGCGTGGTCAACATTGATGGTGGCACAGAAGACGACGTCAAGAGCCGAATCAGCAAAGCAAGGGTAGCGTTCAACACCCTGCGCCCCATCTGGAAATCTAAGGCCTTGTCCCAGCGCAGCAAAGTCCGCATCTTTAACACCAACGTAAAAGCAGTCCTCCTCTACGGGTCCGAAACATGGCGGGTTACCCACAACATCACCAACAAGATACAAACATTTGTCAACAAGTGCTTGCGCCACATTCTTAACATCAGGTGGCCTGAGAAGATTTCAAACACAGACCTATGGCGTAGAACCAACCAAAACCCCGTTGATCAGGACATCAAGAAAAGAAAATGGGGATGGATAGGTCACACACTCCGCAAACCAGCTGATAACGTCACTAGGCAAGCACTAGACTGGAATCCACAAGGTAAAAGGAAAGTGGGACGACCCAAGCAATCGTGGAGAAGATCAGTCGTGAGTGAAGCGAAGGATGCTGGAATGACATGGACTCAGCTGAGGATAGCAGCCCAGGACAGAGTTCGCTGGCGTGGCGTTGTTGCAGCCCTATGCTCCAACAGGAGTTCACAGGAATAAGTCAAGTCAGTCAAGTCAAGATCATTTAGAACGTTCGCGCATTGAAATAGCATTTTTTTCTCAGCTTGCGTTTGTTTTAGCAAATAACATTCAAGTAGGCGAAGTAAAATTTCCTCTACCGATATCCTCATCAATCTCGGTGACTAACAAATAGCTATTCATGATATTTGAACCAAAATATCGGATGTAATGAAAAGGTTTTTGCTAACAAATTTTTAAAAATTGATATTGGAGTGATTAACCGTCATTTGATGACTAACTATGGCCTATATGGCATACCTGAAGACATTGTACACCGTCATTATGCAATGATATATTTCCACTAAATCTGCATGCTACAGTGTAAAATGATGCACTCATCATGCGACAAGAGCGGGTGATGGATTATCACATAATTTTGAAGTTGTCTAACGCGGATGACCATTGTATTACTTATATTCCCTCTGGGTTGACGTACTGAGATTCGAATAAACACTGTCAGTTAAACCCCGTAGCCGCAACTACATAATTTCAGTGAACAACTTCACGACGATAGTAAGAATAGAGTTTCCTCAGTAACTATGAAAATGACGATGTATAGTTCGATGATCTTGTGGTCTGGCACTACGTCTGAGACACACTCGTACTGACAACGGTGAATTAGCAATTTTTGAAGCCGCGATACCAAGTCCAACATGCAGTGTGACATACTTGTGGTAATTATTCGAAGATAATTTCTTCATAATTGCTTTCCATTAGCGTGCTTAATGTACCTTTGAAATAAAGGCTGGGCATTTTGATTAATTTTAGTATCTTTATCAAGTCTTGTTTGCTTGAATATTTCCTAGTGCATAATATCGCCAAAAGATTAGATTATTCAATAAATATATGGTGAACAGAATTGATCATGAAATCGCCACTTTTACCCTAAAAAACGATATCCGTTTCTCAATTTTCGAACATATTACTTATTAAGAGTATTTTCATGAAAAATTCATCAGAACGTCCAAGGCTTTTCTCACAGTGCATCAATCGATATATAACAGCATGCATGATATCCTATTGATACGAATTAGGTCAAGCTTGAAGGGAAATTTCCGGATGAGTGTTTTGGGTTTGAGAATGAGAAATTATTCAACCATGAGCGATGAATTTCGAGTTCTTCATCATGTCTGATGGAACAATTTTTTTAGAATTATTTTGAATCAAACTTACCGGCTACCATTTAAATTCTGTAGGAAATCACCCAAGTTGTTTAATTAATTTATTTCGATGAGAAAATCCTTGTAAAATTTCTGAAATACCCCAGAGTTGACGAAACCTATTGAAGACTATTTTGTCCTCAAACAGGTTTGACGGTGCGGTATTTCCTTCGTTTGATGTGTATCAGTTGAACGTAGGTAATTTAATTACAACCGGCAATAGATACGGAACAGAGAGTGATTTTGTATCAAATATGTGTAAACCATTTTCTTCCAATGCAACACCTTTAAACGTGCCCATTTGGCGGGAAATTATCGACTTTAACATTATTGAACAAACCGACCAGTTATTTCATATGAAATCACTAAAATAAGGAGATTAAACCGTAAATAAATTTACTTATTCAAATCATTGGCGCGAGTTGTTTATTAATAATTAAAAATAGTGAAAAGTTGACTGAACTGCTATAATTTTACTCTCATTCTCATTACTCATAAACCGATCAGTAGTAAGCTTGGAATAATATATAATGTTTTCTTAACATTGTTTAGAACTATGCTATTTTTGCGCTAGCAACTCAACACACTTTGTTAGTTATCCTGATTAAATTGAAATTCACAATATAATCGATCGATGACTCACATTTTTTCAAGATCGTTTTACATGTGAAAAAAATTTAAGGAAACAATCGGTTTGTGAAAATTTCACTTATGACACGGAAGCTTCCTTACAGACCACAAACAAATCAAAGCTCTCTTATTTTTCTTTGTGTTATATTTTGTCTATTTAACCCGGTTTTATTGGCGTTTTACAAAATTCGCTTTTAGTGATCGTACCATCATAGGCGTTCAGCAAATTATAATTTGTGTATCATTTCGGTTAAACGTGAGCCATTTGTTGGTTAGCAGGCAGTTGTATAGACCAAAGTAGGGTTAGTCAATGGGCTCGCCGATAACGCCAGTACTAGTCAATATGTATATTGAATAATGTGAAACAAAATCTTTCACTGGTGGCCTGAGTGGCACTTAATGACATTCCCTGTTCTGAATAATCCCATTGGTTTGACGAACTTCTGTGCCATAAGTGGAAAGTATCCCAAGAAACTGCCCGAATTGATCGGATGACCAACGTCATGTATTGCTCATATCCGCCACACTTATACACCACCACCGGTTTGTGACAGTTTTGTTGTCATCAAGTTGATACTGTAAGATAATTTTTAGTCTGCCTTCAAACAGTAAATAAGTGATAAACAAACTTATACATTAATGTCACTGTCACCGCGGTAATCAACTACAGAATCACATAAAGATTTCTAGTCAAGCACTCAGGGCGCTCAAGGATGACCGAAGTAAATTGATCCACACATTACAAAAGAAACATCACTACATCTTTATGATTAATTGAGGTCATCAAGTGGCCAGTGAGATCTGGTTCAGTAAGCTATGAAACAGTGTTAAAGTGTTTAAAAAAGTTATAATTTTATGATCTTCTCAAGGTTATCACGGCCGAAGCTGTTTTGATGATAGGCTCCTTGTTACAAAAATGCTCTAATTGCGCGCAACTCATGTTGACTCTGACATCCAAGTCCAGCGTCTGGCCTGCACACTTGGTCCTGTGTGAACCAGCGGAAATGTTTCTACTCACCGGAGATAGGTCAAAGACAGCTGACTGTCGCCTTGAAACCAGCTTGCGTCTGGCAGGTGTAGCTCGGTAATCCACGAATGGGGTTGCACACCTAGTGGAAGGTAAACCCTTATCTCAAACCTTTACTGAATTGTGGCCACATATATTCAGTCAAAAGGCTTTAGAATTCAACCTCGAGAAACACCAAGAGCCGGAGTACGTTTGACAGTATTGTATTGTTGTATTCAACTTTGTCCAGCCAACTTCTGCGATGGCTCCGTTGTGCAAATGGAACAGCTTAGCTGTTCCTTTGTTTTCAGTAGTGCGTGGCAAGGGAGCATTTGCTGCATGGACAACAGCCTGTTCTCCAAATTGAACTGCCGTGATGTACAGCTTAATGCACAAATGGAGAGGACACTAGATTCCGATTCTGTAGATAATAACACGGCTAGCACCTGATACCAGGCTCGACTGGCGTAGAGCTTAAAGTCTGAAGCTGCAACTGACGGTGGGAGAGATTTTCAGGTCTCATTGGATGGCTCTCGCCCGCCTCAAGCTGGACATCATGCAGTCAATTAGATGCCCTCTAGTTCCAATCTGCTATCTTCCTCAGGTGCATATGGATAAGGAATCAACTGACAAACAGAATGTATTTTCCCGCACCAGCGAAACGCATTACTAAAGTTCAAAGATCAGTTTAGAAACTGGGAACCTATAACGTCCGGTCCAGGCTCCCGGGATTTAATGACGTCGTTCCGAATGTTAGAAGCATAATATAATCGGATGTGATTAACAATGAGCAAAACAAACAGAAGGTTGACGTGGCTGCCCTGCAAGAGACAAAATTTGCAGGGATTGGCAGCTCAATATAATAATATATATATGCAAACTCAACAAGCTCGGAGAACAAATTTTAAGTAAGCTACAACAACAAACCGAGCTAAAAATATTCCAAACAATACTAATAAAGAGATGAACCTCGACTGCAAAAAGTTGGTTTTACGAAACAGCCTAATAAAAGTAGGAGAACCGAGCAGCATCTGGAGCGAACGGATTTAGCCTTTAATTCTGTAGTGCATTACTGGTACCATTACGTTGGTCAACGTTTATGCACCCACGAACTATGAGACGCCTGATGAAAAAGACGCTATTTGTCATAAACTCACATCAGTCCTTGAAACCGTACCGCAAATAGCTGTGTTGTGTTATTGCGGGATATTATTGCCAGAGTTGGTGCAGATTACAAATCTTGCCAAAACTGTTTCGGAAGTTGCGATTTCAGTAAAACCAATGAAAAGGGACAACGCCTATTCGAAATGTGCGCACAGTTTCGTCTTTGTGTTCGTAACACTTTCTTTCTAATAAAACCACAACATTAAGTCTCGTGTTAACATTCTCGCTCTAAGCATGGGCATCAGCTTAATCTTACTTTTGTTAGACACACTAATATAGGGAGAACACTATTCTCAAAATCATATCAAAGCGCCGAACGCCGCACTGATCATTCACTGGTCTGCGCAAAACTGGAGCTACCCAGGGCGAGATTTCACCGCACCAACTTTTCAGCAAGGCGAAGGATAGACGTCACTCGCATGTGCGAACCTAACCTAGCTGCGCGATTTGAAAAGCCTTCGCAGCCGACATCAGCGAGACAATTCAACTTGAATCGGCTTCATAAAACTGGGAATCGAATCGCACTTTCCACCTTCCGTCCGAAGGATGGTCGAACAAGCAATTGGTTCGGAACAAAAGCTTCCGAGATGACTGCTGTGTTGGGTGAGAAACAGTCAGCATTCTTGAGGTTCAAATTTATACGAATAGATGAAAGCGTACGACTTTTAAGAGCAGCTAGAAATTAGGTCCAACAAACTACAAGACGATGTGCAAATGACTATTGGACTGAAATTAGCCTCAATATCCAAAAAGCTGCGAATATTCGAAATTTTCACGGTATGTATGATGGGATTAACAGAGCCATTGGACCAAACAAACTTTAAACGGCTCCCATTAAGTCTGTATCTGGTGACCCAATTGTGGACAAAATTCAACAGATGGAAAGATAAGTAGAGCACTTCTCCTCTCTCTACTCTAGGGACAGTAGGGTTTTACCGCATCTACTAGAAAATGTCCAGCGGTTGCCGTCTATTGAATATTCAGATACTCCTCCTACTTTTGATGAGAACAATGAGGCAATCGACGGTTTAGTGTATGGGAAGGCCCCTGGTGCCGACGGAATTCCACCTTAGCTCACCAAATGCTGTAGAGCAGCATTATTACAACCGCTTAACCATTTGCTCTTCCAGTGCTGGCAGGAGGAGTGTGTCCTACTAGAAATGCGAGACACAAAGATCATCACGCTATTTAAGAATAATGGGAGATAGAGTCGACTGCAATAATTACAGAGAAATCTCCCTTCTGAATGTTGTAGGCAAATTGTTTGCTTAAGTCTTACAGATCCGGCTGCAAATTTTATCTAATAGAATTACCTCCAAATCTCAATGTGGCTTCCGCAAGAGAAGATCAACAGTTAAAATGATCTTCTCCGTGAGACTACTTCTAGAAAAGTGTCGGTAACAGCGTATGCCATTATACGCCGTTTTTATTGATTTAACGAAGGCATTCGACTACGTCAGCAGGGATGGTTTTTCAAAATGCTTGATCTGATCGGCTGCCACCCGAGGCAGTTCAAACTCGTTATTTCGTTCCACTTAGTCACGAAGGGCTCAGTCCATTTAAGGGTTTTAGCTCAGATGCCTTTGAAATTGGCCGAGACCTCAAACAAGGGTGTATTCTTGCTCCCACGCTGTTCGGCATTTTCTTTGCTGTGCTTCTGAAGCACGTTTTCAGGACGAGGACAGAAGACATTTACCTCCGCATGCGAAGTGACGGCAAACTTTTTAACCTGAACCGGTTGAAAGCACAAACCAAGGCACGAAATGTGCTAATAAGTGACCTGCTGTTTGCCGATGATGCAGCCTTTATTGCTCACTCCCGAGAGCACCTCCAGTCGCAAATGGACTGTTTTCATCCGCATGCAAAGACTTTGGGATATCAATCAGCATGAGCAAGACCAAAGTCCTTGGTCAGGGGACTGTATCGCACCCCGTCAATAATGTTGGGAACTGTCAGCTTGAATCTGTACATCATCTAGCATCCATGCAAGCCACGATCGGAAGCTAAATGCTTTCCATCCAGGAAGCATCCAGCACCTGCTCTGGCTTGGTAATGTCTATAGAATGAAAAATGGTCGTATTCTGAAAGATCTACTCTACGGTGAGTTGCAATTAGGGAGTCGATCATTGGGCAGACCGCACTTGAAGTACGAACACGTTTGCAAAAGAGATATGAAAGCTCTTGCCATTCACCCCGCTAGTTGGGTAGAACTTGCTCTTGACCGCTCACATTGAATGCATTGTATAAAGCGTTGCCTACAAGCTAGGGAGGAGCAGATACAGCTCTTGGCAGCTGAACGCAAATCACGCTGCAGGTCTGCAACTGATGCGATACAACAGAGTTCTGACTATCGTTGCAAGCGCTGCGGGAGAGATTGTTCCTCCCAAATCGGACTGTTTAGTCATTCAAAAAGCTGCAGAACATGAAAATCCATGCGATGTGATTTACATCCATGGCCGACATCGACCGAAGAATGCCAACAACAACAGTTTTATTAGACATTAAATGATGACAATTATTTAGAATAATCGGATATTTGCTTTTTTGATCTTAACAATCAACCATTTAGCAAGACAGTAACAATACACATCTCAATTTTGACATGCAAAATCTTGCAAAGTCGAATATTAAACGTAATTGCGGTATTATGGCGTTTAACTAATGATTTAGAATTAGCAAAATGGGACTTATCTATCAATAATCGGTCTGATTGGAGTTAGATTATCTCTTTAGCAATCTATAATTACGCAATTGTTGCTATTTAATATAATCGAGAAACTTTGAGCACATTAGTAAAAAAATATCGAAAATAATTAACTATAATTTAATGGTTATAATTAGAGCAAAACACGTGTGAAGATTACACGTTTATGGAAACATAGAAAAACAATACGTATTTTATTATGGAAAAGAATGATTTCACAACTTATGTAGAATAATGGTCACATTTGATTTCATGTGGAACTTCTTGCAAAATATGTAATGTGATAAGATCCAGAATCTGTAGCACGATGCAACGTGTGATACAATCCTCAATTCTTGTACAGGGAGCCATCTGTTGTAGTTATTCACCCTGCTGTAATTACCACCGGTGTATGATGAAAATCTTGATTGAAAACATTTCCTGTAATATGCTACAGAGCTGATGTCGTACATGGAACCTTGCGTCTGAAAGTTAGAGGTCATAGGCACTGAACAACCAGGAAAAATTTGTACATTGCTATTTTTATTTTAAGAGCTTACTCATAAATAACGCGTTTTAAATTATTTGTGAAAGATCTACTTGATAAACATGCTATAGAAAAGCTCGTTGTGAATTTTATATATGAATTTTATAAAACTAATATATACAACTCCACTAAATAAATATGTAAATTTATTTTTAAATATGCTATCGAGTAATCTAACTGATATATTCGAACAATTACTGTTTATGCCACGAACGTTTAGTAGGTTGAAACGTTTTCAACAATTATTCGAACTAGAATATTTGATGTTTCTCAAAATTAAACTTTTATTCTGTAAATAGATCCGTAAAAGTTTCTGACATCACATTTTTTCAAATTCTTCAAATTTACTACACATATGTTGCTGTGGCGTTGCCTCGATTAAAATTACTTTTAAAAACTTCAATTAGGTTGTCAATTATTTTGCCAACCACCAATAATAATCTTTTCAAAAATCTTTTTCAAATAATTGACAAAACTAATATTTTTCACTTGATTTTGAAACGATCATTTATATCAAAATCACTGTACGTGATACTCGTTATTGCGAAATGCATAAAAATGAATATTATTTAAAATAATATTATTCACTGAATAATATATATTATATTTTTACACAAAATTTTCATTTGACATCATCAAGTTCACGAATCAACGTTAAGCGATACTAATACAAAACGTATTAAAACGACGGTTTTTATAGAGCTTAGAAAGTATAACGTTTCAGGTGATGTCATTAAGAATTGCTTGCTCAAAAACTGCAGCCATGACGTTAGATTGAAAGAGCTTCTTTCATAGCAGCATAAAAATTTCGGAATATTTAGCCATTATGATCATTTAAGAGGCAAATATATTTTGATCTCTGGAAAACATGCCGAATACCGTTTAAACAAATCAGAAATTCGCTAGAGTATTGACATAACATCACAAATGAACAAGGAGTTATAAACAAGAGCATAAATTCTTGAATCTTGAATATAGAAATGAAATATTTACAAATTGTTACGCCGATAATGGAGACAATTATTTAGATAAAATCTTTAAATATCTTTCTCGTTTGCAAACAAACGAAAAATCATTTCAACGGAATACTGAGTATTTTTGTTTAAAAAAGGAAGACGTATTTTCTGTTGAAGTTTTGAGAGAAAATTTAAAGAATCCAAATATATAAACGAATTCTTATCGGTATGTTCACAGTCACTTGCAAGCGTAGAAACCTGTATATAACCGTACCTGTTTGAGCACGTATGTGAACATGTGAATAACATGGATAATTTTGCAAACCTTCGCCAATGGTTATTCATATTTTCGAAGTGTTTCTAATATTTCCGGTAGTTGAACTACACCAACTATTCATTTTCTCAAGCGCCGAAGCGTATAAGTAACACCCATCCAATGATCGATGTTTTTTGTCAAATGAAATCGTTCTTAATTTATCATTTTGTTAGAATCATGTTGTTGGTACTCAAAGCTATTAGCATTTTTAAAATTCATATTATAAATTATTATATAAATTTATATACAGACAATGAATTTGATAAAATCTAAATTAATTGAAAAAAGTGTAACTTATATATCTGATACTCTAAACATTATAATACTCACCATATTCAAGCCTACAGCTAGAGTCATATAGGTTCATACAAAAATATATGATAGTGAGATCAACGCAAATATATTTCAAGAGCATATATATAGTGATTTTGATGAAGCATTACCAGCACTAGTGAGCACCACTTGATATGAAAAACCTACGAAGGGAGTTAAGTGGCCACAGGGTATTCATTTATTTTCTTAAATGTATTTGCTACGACACACGTGAGATTAAATATAAGGTTTGCGATAAAAATATATTTTTCGTTGTAAAGTGTTGCTCACATTCCACGCAAGTATTTAGGAGAAGCGGCTTTTGGCTGTTTGTAGTCATTAGGCGAAGACAGAGAGATAAGGTTCGGTGAGCTTGGTAACAATGATGAAGTGGTAAACAAAGTTAGACTTTAAAGGCACAGTTTATTACGATTCGTACAACGAACCATGATCTACAAGCACGGAATCACATAGTGATTCCCGGTCAAGCGCTTGAGGCACTGATGGATTTCCGATGTAAATTTTCGCTCACATGCCTGCATGAACACACAAAAACAGGTTTCTTGATAGTGAAATTTGTATCTTTATAAAAGTGGTAAACAAAGTTACACTTTAATGCCACTTCTGCATTGGGTTCGATGTTCAAACACTGAATCACATAATGATTTCTGGTCGAGCACTAAAGGTGCATATAGATGACCAACGTGATGAAGGATGTGAGTAACTCATCACTTTAATTGATTTTATTGAATTGAATTTAATTATTTTAATTAAATTTATTCAAACTCTTAAATCCTGAAGCTCAAAGTTAATATAGCAGTAGAGAAACCGAAAATGATTGCGCCAGGTAACTTCAAGTCAACAAGTGGCAGGTGGCAAACATTTTGCCCATTATCACATTTCCGCTCTATCGGTCTTTCAACTCATTTCCTAATCTGGTTAATTTTTATTTCTTTTGAAGACTGGCGATTAAACGTCTTGCAAATACTTTCGAAACGCGTGGGATTATATCAGATGAATTTACGATACAATTACTCTTTTGAATATTATTACATCAATGTCAATATTTATTACAAGAATGCATGGATGTTTAATGTTGATATAAAAAATGGGACGGACAAAAATAATCGCGATACACGATCTTAATGTCAATAATTTATAAACTTCAATCTTAAAAGTTTTCAAGAACATATAAAAAATTGAAGCTAGCGATCATTTGCAAGAACTCTAATTTACCAGACAGTTAAATGGACTCAAGTTTTTTATCTTGATGTGTAATCGATGAAAAATCCACATTGGTGCGTATATTGTGGAGAATCGGGGCAAATTTCATTGGGATGGGGATATTGCTAAATCGTTTGAATGATTGGCTAAAACGATAAAAAAACGAAATTTGTGCTCATTGGCTAAACGTACTATCTGAAACGTCAAGGGCAATATAAACCAGAACTCTTCAAAGTTTTGAATATTTGTTAGTGTAGGACCAATATGGCGACAGATTTGCATCTACTGTCGATTTTGTTATTCATGATCCATGGAAATTTGTGTTCTGACTGCTTAAAAATTAATATTACAAATGATGAAAACTTTGCTGCTACCAGAAACTCAGCTCTACCTGACGGAATACAATTAATGGGCAAATGGCTTAGCGCTATAGCAAGTGATGAATTTTTGAGTAAGTGGAAATATTTATGTGAAAATATGTCCGTGATTGTTCTAAAATCATATTTACAATAACATTACTTTGAGTAGTATATTGAAGTGGTTAGAAAAGCCAAGTGACTGTTCGTTATATTTATAACCTGATGTACCACAAATAACAGTCGGCATATTTTGTTCGAAAATAATTTCACCTCGAAACTAGTAATTAACTCACAGGGATTGGCAGTAAACGGTCGATCAATGTCAGTTGTACGCGTTTTGTAATATTCACTGAATTATGAATTTTAGATGGGATTCGTAATATGAAACATGTATTTGTAAAATGTAATAACTTAGTTTTATACAGTCATACACTTAAGCGATTATATTTGAATATATATTTTTTCGTGAACCTCCGCTTTAACCCCACAAAATGAAATTGAAATGATGACAATTACGGCCAGAGACATTTCTGATACAATGCATTTTCATTTTTTATAATTTAGAAGTATAAATGTAGGTTTATATGAGTTTTGTAGGTTATATCGCTAAAGAGATCTCTGTGTCAAGTTAGTTTATAAGGATTTCGGTTTTAAACGACTATTATATTATAGATACACCTTTAGGATACTCAATTCATCAATCAACATTTCATCAGCGTTACACAAACAAATGTCCATTGATTGTCTCTTGATAACTGAGGTAAACTCATTCAACTCCATCAATCTATACCACAGTACACTAAGACACTGGTTGTGATGAGTAAGTGTGGGGAATGTGAACAAGAACATACTTTACACTTGGATACGTTCTGCATTGAGCTTGCCTTTCAAGGTTAAATCAAGCAAATTGTTTTGTTTCGATGTAATCTAACTCAGTCCATTAGCTCGCGTTATCCGATTGGAAGTTTATGGTTGAGCAATTAATCTTGTTCAACCTCGAATACCTCAAAATAAATTGACTGGGCGAAGGAGCTAGATAGTAGTTCTTGCATTCGCGTCTGTTACTTAGACATTTCTATGTCTTTTGACAGCGTGAGTTACCATTTGCTTCTTTAAAAATGGATACGCTTATGAAAATGTCGACCACTCCTCGCAGGAGTATGCGACAATCTCTTCGATCGCCACGCCCATGTTAAAAATAAACAAAGTGCTATCCAAAATGTTCCAAACCTCCAGCGGAGTCCAACAAGGAATTGTGCTCTTCCCGCTCCTATTTCTCATATACATAAAAGATTTACCATTCCTCAATTCATCAAAAATGGTCATGTACGCAGTCATGAAACTTTGGACGCAAATCAGTTCAGATTGTGAGAAACTGCAAATGGATTTGAACAACGTTTCAAATTGGGCGGCCATGAATAATATGAAATTCAACACACGGAAATTAAGATGCTCATCCTTGGCAAGAATGTTCCTTGAACATACCGATTGGGAACTAAAAACTTGACATAGAGCTCGTTGGAAAAGATCTTGGGGTATGGATTAGTGGAAACCTGAAGAGCACGGTTCACTTCCAGAATATATATCGACAGGCCAACAGATAGTTTGGTATCTTTCGAAGAATATTCGGGAGATTCTCGCTAGTAACGTTACCAAGGATAAATTATGTCTACCTTCGCCCTACGATGGAGTATGCGGTAGAGGTCTGGGCTCCCTGCCGGCGAAAATTTATTGCTCTCTTTAATAAAATCTATCAATGAGAAACAAAGTTAGTGGTGGGTCTTCGCAATGTTCCGTACACCGAAAGATTGCGACGTCCGGGTCTGAGATTTTAACCAAAGGAGGATACGAAGCGATATTATTCTGACCTATAGAATTGTGTCTACTGAAGAACATCCACTGAAACACTTGCTTGATATGTGTGATGGAAAAGTTACACACGGACATACCTTGTACGGTTATGTCCGAAGTTCCCGTATTGATTGTCAGCGATATTTTTTCGCCGAATCCCCTATTCCAACATGTTTTTGACTCTCCATGCCTGGCGGTGTTAATAGCGAAATAGGAATTGAGCATGAGAAAGAATATCATTTGTGAGCCTTACATTTGATATTCTCTATTCCTTTTATACTATTATATTTTTCACATTTTTCTTCATACCGTAATCTTGTGGTGTTGCTAAATATTAACTTTTCTAACCATAAATCCTTGAATCCTTGAACTAATACACGTTGAAAAATATTCACCTACAGACAGATTAAATTATACGCAGATCTAAACAAGTTTGAATTCATCAAATCTGTTAAGCACATTAACTTTAATCATCAAACGATTTTGAGCCATTTTCCATCTCTCTCTCCTCATGATAAACCTGTTTGAGTGACTTTATTATTTAAACCTCTCCGTGTGCAAATTTTCGGTCACCTGAATACTATTTGGCTTAAGAGTTTGGTTTCTAATTTATTGATTCATCCTGTTTTTTGACGTATTTTATTGTATAAACACTAGAGGTGTTATTTAGCACCATTCGCTAATGAGGTTTTTAGGAAGTGGATTTTCCATAAGTTGACTGGAAGCAAAATTTCGTTTTGTAAATCCCAGCAATTTTTCATTTTTTTCAAAACTGCCTATTATAATTAAGAAAGAGTATTTCATCAAACGATTCACAGTAGCAATGCACGAAATATTTACGGTTACTAAATAATAGCGGATGAATGAATATTTACTGTAAGAAAATTGCCCGCTAATATTTAAAAAATAAAGTGTTTGATGGTAGCAAACTTATCCAACAATGGCAAACTAGCGCAAATCTAGCTTACCATTTTTCTACAGTTTGTGATCACACTTACCATATCTGACGCGTGCAAACAGCACAAAATAGGTCGTGAAGTATGCGTGTGTGTGATGAAAATGCATTCAAATGAGATTTTTTGTTCTTGGTTATTGGTATAAAGTTTGTCTATATGAATGCCACTGTTCAAGGTAATTCAAGGTAATTCAAGGTTTTTAATGGTCTAAAAAGCAACAAGCTTAACAACAACCATAGGATGGTAGAAAATTGAAATTTAAGTGTATAAACAATATGAGAACACAGATTAAACAGTATATAATTGTTCTGGAAACGAATAATGCAATCAAAATTCGTCTAATTTTGTTTTAAATTCATGCAAGCTAGTGGTGTGAGCAACGGTTGAAGGTAAACTGTTCCAAGTAAAACAGACACGGACAGAGTAAAAACACCTTCTACAGTTCAGGCGGGATTGGGGTACGACCAGCACATATTCATGGGTCCGATAATTCCTCGTATCCGTTCGCGTGAATAAATCCCCCAAGGGATGGTTCGGGGTCTGGAATGTTTTGTAAAGTAAGATAAGGTCTCCTCTGATTCGTCGATAGGGAAAATCGAACAGATTCAGTTGAGCTATCCTTTCGGATGCTGAGAACTAGTTTCGTTGAGCGGTGATAGATTCGCTGCATAAGTTCCACATCCCACTTAAGCCACGGAGACCATGACTGCACACCGTATTCCATGACTGGTCTGACTGTAACAGCGGCATTCAAGTATAACTTTGTTTACCACTTAGCCACTGTTTTAAGGTACACTGAACATAATCTCACTGTCTCCACCTGATGACAGCAAACAGCCAGAAACCAGTAGTGGTGTGTATGTGCGAGGAATGTGAGCAGCAAATTACTTTGGTCATCCATAAGCGCCTTGTGAGCTTGACCACGAATCACTATGTGATTTTGTGTTTGAACATCGTGGTTCGTTGTACGGACCCTATGCAACAGTGGCATTCAAGTATCAATTGTTTACCATTTATCCACTTTTTCAAGGCTCAGTGAACCTAATTTTACTGTCTCCACCTGATGACGGCAAACAACCAGAAACCTGTAGTGGTGTATAAGTGCGGTGATGTAGGCAACACATTGCTTCTGTGTTTGGACACGTCATTGAACAGGTTGGTCGTACGAACCTTATCCCACAAAGACACAGAAGCGCAAATAGTGTTCCGTTTTTCCACTGTTTCAAGCGCAAGTGGATCCTGATCCTACTGTCTCTACGTGATCATTCCAATCCGCAAGAAACTTGACGTAGTGTGCTTGGCTAACGAAAACGCATGCTAGTGATTATGCTTAAAATAGAAATATCTTTTACATAAATCGTTTTACACGTTCAATATCCTAAAACCATCGAATATTTGTCAACTAATGAGTCAACCGGATAAAATTAATATTTATCTAGATAAATTAGACGTCTTTCCAGAAAAATAACTGTTATTATGTTATCGGAGAGCTTCATTCGTTGAAAATATGCTGTCGCTTTTATTCACAATTTAATCAGGTGTTATTTCTCTGCAGTCAATCTTAGAAAAACATGTTAATCAAGTATCAAAAAAGTATCTAATAAAGCACGTTATTCAGAAATGGATTGAAATATATTTGGGACCAATCGTCTATTCATAATGCAAGGAAATTTGAGTGCAATCGGTTAGAGTAGATTTGGGTAACGCTACACTTCTGACACAGAAGCTTCGTCAGACCAAGGGTGATAGTCAGGACAGGGAACATGATTAAGTAGTAGTCAACCCACCACCACTTATTTGACCTTACTGCTAAACAGCCTATATTACACCTACAGTGTGTCACCTCTCGTGGGAATGACCAGGATCAGTGGTACATTTTCCTCACAGTGTGTATCCAAATCAAACTGATACAAGTGAACACGGTCAAGGTAAGTCGACACAGCTGCCCACATTCGTAAATGTACATAACTAATGGGGCTAAGTCTATTTTTGAAGAAAAACTAAAATCTAATTAACTAGTATGTACATTCGCATCAGTGCCGAGCGCCAGATCGTGGAGATTAATGCCCCATTCACCTTATTGACAGCCAGTCGACCTGCCTTGGCAATTTCGACCGCCTCAGCATGTAGGCGTTCGCCATACGGTTTAATACCGCGTCTCAATATTGCCACATTGTCTAGATTGACGCGCAATCAACTGACCTTGACCGTGTTCACTTGTATCAGATTGATTTGGATACACACTGTGAGTGAAATGGACCACAGTTCCTGGTCATTCTCACGAGAAGTGACACACTGTAGGCGTAATATAGGCTGTTTATCAGTGAGGTCAAATAAGTGGTGGTGGGTTGACTGCTACTTAATCATGTTCCCTGTCCTGACTATCACCCTTGGTCTGAGGAAGCTTCTGTGTCAGAAGTCAAACGTTACCCAAACACTACTCTAACCGATTGCACTCAAAGTGCACGTTATTCCCATGTTACTTGTAGAGCCTTGAATATTCATCTGATTGTCATAATGAGAATCCCAGATTATATTCTCAAGTTAAACAACATAATATATATGACAAACGACAGTGGTCCCATTGATTCAAGAGATACGGACAATTCTATAACATATATTGATTAATTAATATAAGAAACACTAGTTGACTTGGTTGTATTATGAACCACAATTCATAAAATTCTAAATAATATATTACATTTGTCACTAAAACTTCGGGAACGAACTTTGAGAAACGTTTGAATTATGCAGGTACGATCAAGCATACACGATTCTCTTGGGAGTGATAAATATGGATTAATGCCGCAATCGTGCAGTTTATTTTATAACCCTAACGAGTTTCGTTTAAGTCCTAGCAATTAAAGAATGCAGCCGTAAAAAAACGATACCTCGCTAACTCATTACAATTCAGCTAGGGTAGATTCTAAAACATTTTACGTAGAGATCCGTGAGTCACGCCAGCTGAGAAGTTGTACAGTTGCGAACTTAAGGAATTGCGCATGTATACCGCTGTTGAATTAGTATGCTAGGAGCAACCTTTTTGATCACACTTGCCCAAACTAAACGGTCGTGGTATGTGTGTAACGGAAATGCATGCAAAATGAGCAGGTTTTAACATGGTTATTAAATCCAATCGAATTATTTTGCTTTGAATATCTACACCATAGAACTTATTAGCTGCATTCACGTTGCACATAAATTGGCGTTAGATACAATTATTCAAGGAATCAATAATATGTGTATATAATGAATCGCTTTCAAAAACTCGAACGAATACGGAATGAAAAGTAATTTTGAATAATAATAATACAACGTGCATACCATATAAGGGATATATGCATGATATACATGTCAATTTAAAGATCGAAATAACAAATTAAGTATGATAAAAACCTTGTCAAAATTAAATAAGAAAAGAAATATACGTTGAAGATATACATAAACTCGATGCAATTTTTATACATATTATAAAGTTGACGAAATAACTATTTTTCGTTAGATCCATTTGGACATGACGGTGATTATAGAAACGAGTCGAACGAATAATCAATTAGTTTTAGGCTGATATTGAAGCTGTTATTGTAGATTTCAGGAGCCTTCTGCCTTGCATATAATAAGAAAAGTCTGCCAAATATGGTTAACACTTTCAAACTTTCTAGTGTGAGTTTCAACAGTGTTTCTCTTTTTGATCAAGGGAAACCTTTTCTAAGATGTTTATTTCACAGAATTGAACAACAGATTTTTTCTATTTTATTTTCTTCTTCGTAATACTATATCATGTGCTTATCTGTGTATTAAACATCCAGAGTGTGAAACGGCGAAATAATCCGCTGTTTGAAAACCATAATAGACTGTTGCATTTATTTTAACCGAACGGAAAATTATGGATTATGTTTTGCAGGATTTACAGTTGTGCACAGACTAAAACATGATCTGCAGGATGCAATAAATCTTTGTCGTATCTCTTCGCTGTCTCCAGCGAAGTCACATAAATTTATGAACTAGTAATTAATGAAATAATATCATATTGAATGGGTTCGTTGTGTCAACGTGAAATAGGCACAAAGTTTAATTCTTTTGAAACGCTTTGTGATGTCAAGTTAAGAATTACAAGTTTACAAAACGTTTTCGGAATCGTTGAAGGTCACTCTGATCGCATGAGCATACCTTGCATGGAAAAGTTTCAGCGTTCTCTGTCAGTAAAATTTACGATAAATGAGAATAAGTTAGAATGTTGTAACAATACCAGAAGGTGATGTCGTTAGAATTACTGTCGAAAGAAGTGTTTTCGTTTGTGTACACGTTTGTATAGAAATTGTTGCAAACATAAGTGGTATTCTTTTATGTTCAATTAAAATAGGTGAATTTACTAATTTAATAGTATAGCCACCAACGTTTATACAACACTCAACAATACTCCCATTACGGACACATTTAAGCAAAAAAATTATCATTTATTAATAATAAAAATTTCAAAAACAACTTCAATTCTTAACAGATTTATTTATTTGCCAACCTTATTGAAATGCCAAACTCATCCAACAGTGTTTTACAAGCTCATGACCTGTTTACCATTTCTCATCTGTTTCATGCGTGTAAATCCTAATCCTACTATTCCTACATGATGAGTGCAAACAGCACTAAACCTGGTCGTGGGCTGTGTGTGATGAAAATGCATGCAAATGAAAAGACATTTTTGATGATTAGGGGTTCCAACGCTATCTATATGTCTTTGGGCACGTGATTGAACAGCTTGACCGTACCAAATTTATCCAACAGTGGCGTACGAACGCAACATGTTTTCCATTCTTAGACCGTTTCATGCGCAAGTGGATTCTAATCAGACTGACTGCTGATGAGTGTAAACAGCACGAATCCTTGCGTTGGGTGTGTGTAGTTGAAATGTATGCAACTGAGGTATTTATGCGGTTTGTAATTTTCATTTAAAATAACATCATGAACGAATCTGCATTTGGCAATTCACAGAAAATTTCCTCGTTCTGTACAAAATTGAGCCCAATATTCAGGGGAAGTTTCCAGGTTGGTCCGTTAATAAGTCACCGACATCTCAAACAATTGAGCTTAGATAAGCATACGTGGTCACAGAAACACGCAAGAACTAAGAATTACTTATAATTTCTGAATCAATAAATAACAGTTTGCATTAGAGCACCATTAGAGCTTGTTTGTAATGATTATTAAAGAAAATTCGAAACTTTTAAACTTTCAATTGCTCCGTTTTATAATTTATATTAGTCAATCAGGAGGGACGAAAACCAACTAATATTTCTGTTGTTTTTATTCAGAATTTTGTATGATAACAATAACCCTAAACATGTTAATAACTTATCTGTTTAAGATTCACGATTCAAGATTTATGGTGGAAAAACCCTAATAGCTCTACAATACCATGCCACATATATATAAATGTTAAACAAATAGTTACTTCAATGTTTGCATCTATTTACTTCAAAGGAGGAGCAAAGGTATTTCCAACTGTGACACGGAGTGAGTAAATCTCGACCGGAAATATAGTTTTGCTTTTCCAAGTATGTGTGTAAGAAATAATCACTATAGAATTTCAGTAATCTGGATCCAACACATTATTATTTAACATAAAACCTTGTAACGTTTGCTTGAATAACATTTCGTTTGATGAGGAAATAATTGCTGGCGTTTGGCTGTTCCACTAAATGCTTACACGGACTGCGTAACAGCTAAGGCAACAGTTTAATCGTGAATGTGAGACTCAAACAGTTACTTTGTGATTGCTGGTCGTGAGATTAAAACCAATTGTATGAAGGTGTCTGCGTGGCTGGCACCTCTTATGGATTATTCAGTATGTCAGGATTAGTTCAGCTCGGATGTTTCTTCGCTCGAGAGTGCACAATCCAAGTCTGTTCAGTAGCTGCCTAAAGGGTAGATTATGCAATCCAGTAGCCATTTCAGTTGCCTTATGATAAATCCTTTCTAGGTGCGAGATGTCTTTTTCCATCCATGGTGTCCAAGTTTGTACTGTATAGTTCACAACTGGATGTATGTGAGTATTGTGTGTATTTCACATTGAGTGCGGTGGGAAGTCTCCGATAATTTGTCTGAGTAATCTGAGTACGCTGCATGCACCCTAGTAAAAGGTCTCGCACTGCAGTCTTTTTGTAATTTTTCACACACCGAGATACTGAGATCTATCACGATATACTCCACTCAAGCGTGTGACTGCCAAGTATGTACGAGAAAGGAGGGCGTTTTCCAACTTGCAGCAATTGGAATTTCCGAAGGTGAAGGGCAGCTTGTATTGAATTGAACGGAAATGCCGCTTATTTAAGTCTGCCTGTAAAAATATGCAATCCTCAACAGAGTTGACCTTCGTCCATCAATCTTTTGATATGAAGCTGCGGAATGTTAAAATAACGTATTATGAGTAGTTGAGTTCCGCTCAGATTTCCAGCATTGGGGAACATTTTGTTGTTGGCTTCAGATGAGGTAGGTGAGCGGTAAATTACACCGATTTCCGGCGCAAGGTACACCATATGGTATCGTGTATCAGAAACCATTTTGCAGTAAAGACGCCCGTGATGAAACACAGCTTCTCCGCCACCAGATCTTGAGCCGTTTCACTAAAGCAGAATCATGTTGGGATTGTCAGATCGCAATCATTCTCCAGATCATGGAACCGCGTCTCAGCTACAGCGACTATATAAGGAGAAAACTGATTGCTGAAATGAGTAAATTCAGCTATTTTGATCCGCACAAACTGTGCATTTGTGCAGTGCGCACAGTTAACGCCGGTTTGGGTATGTAAAAGGATTTGTGGATAGTGTCTATTGGTCCGCGCCCCGAGAGCCTGACGTTTATGGTTTTTTGAAACGTCATCTGAGTTTTCGATTTCAGTATAATTGCACGGCAAATGCTTTAGCTTGTGTTTCGGATACATCTTGCAACGTGCTTAGTTTGGCATCGCTATGCATAATTTTAATGTGTACTGGCCAAGTATGTCTGACGAAGTCTGCCATTGCACTGGTTAGGAAAGTGAGTTTCAATAGACCTGCTCCATCACATTTGTAATTTGATGACAGGGGTATCGTGAAGATGCTCACAATAAGAATCTCTCAAGGTCCAATCCTTTCGGCAAGTAGAGCCAGTGATTGTAGTCGTGTTGGTGTGGTTTAACAACCTGGAACGCCTAGAAGGATTAGACTGCGTTCGTGGCTCTTCTTACGAACATCAAGACCTCTTTTTTCCCACCATGTTATATCGGCGTAGACTCGAATATTGCACGCGGAAAACTCACGTTGCAAGTAAGAATTTAAAAGAACATTTTCCATATCATTCTCGTCGTTCAGTGTTTATTACAGTAGAACTGGTTCAGCCAAATGTGGGGAGCTTGAGTGGCGAAACAAACGTGTAACTGCCGTCGGTCAGATGGTTTCCAAACCCACAATAGTACATATTTTGGATCATTATTCTAATTCGTGTCTCAGTCTATTCGCAAAAAGTGTCTCGCTGGATTCTTGTATGTTGGTACTGATTACACTGAGATTTGTTGAGGTCTTTTGCGCTGTGACCCTTGTAATTGAATCAAATGGCAGATTTATAAAAGTTGAGCGTTCGCGATCTGCGGTGGTGTATATTTTGTCTGGTTTGCATTTTAGACTATATTTTCCGATTTTACCGTATTTGTACCGGCAAACCCCGAGTTCTGAGCTCTAACTAGAGTTTCAAATGATGCCTTTATCGTTGGTATGCAGAGCTTTTAGCTCAACTTGCGTGCATCCAGGTTGCATTGCAGGACACTTGATGAAGCAGGCAGAATTTCGTTTGGTTTTTCGACAATATTTACAGACGTAGCATACACCAAGAATATTTTCATCATTGAAAATCGATAACTCCTCGGTGGTCAATGATTTGTCGCATTTTGCGAGACACGTGTGTGAGCAGTTGCGACACATGACAGATTTGACATTACCATTAACCACTTTCTCACAGACGACACGTTTCACATGCAGCAGATTATTCCATTTTAACCGGGTCACCAAAAAGTAAAACCTTAGCGGTAAAACAGTTCGATACGGCCGGAGTTAGTCGATCTGGTGTTGTATAGATTTGGTGCGAAATGACGAAGTCTTGGTATATTTCGTCACCAGATTTGGCGGCGAGTTTTCAGTCTCCCGTTGAGAATGTCGGTATGAAATTGATTTCACGCTGTGTAATCCTCCGAGTATTTTCCGATAGTGGTAAACAGTTATGGGTAAATCCAACAGTAGAAACACAGAATCGAAATTAATGAACCAATGAACTCCACAAAATCCACTATTGCGCAGAGAGAGAGAAGAAATAGATAGCTAATTCTTTCATGACTAGATATGTCAAAGCAAACACTAAGGTAGATATCCATAAATCACAGTAATCTGATGAAAAGTAAGAAGGTAAGTAATCCAACCGCAACTCAGGTCACTTGTATCACATGTTTGTATGTTAATTGAAGATATTATTCACAATCTTGTTGCATTTAATGATTTATTTATTTAGTCATTCCAAGCTAATTAACGGATAAATCCCAAAATGAGAATTTCGTATTTTCACTGTTTTATTAAACTAGTTGGAGTAAATGCATTCAAATTGTCATTTTTGGATGGTTTATTCAAACAAGTTTAAAGGGAATCATTCGAAGTGCATATATCCGCAGTTTTAATTTCGTCGTAAACCAATCTTTCAGGCGCGATTCACATAACGTGAAACTAATTATGGTGCATGTAACAGTATTGAAATGTAGCAATCAAGGTAAACATTTGAAACACGTGCCAAATCATCAGACCCACAACTGGACGAACAGAATTATGTTTTGGACTTGATGTGAATGTTCTTGAGTTAGTATTCTAACTGGCCTAATGCAAATCAGTAGTCGTAGTTTGACCAATAAGAATTTGAAATTTGTAAGATTTGTTATGAGATTAAACGGCATAACTTACTTGAACTTTTATATGCATACAACGTACGTGGATAAAATTTAAAATGATAATGAGCTGTTTTTTAACATTTTTGTTCCCATGGAGCCGGTTAGGTCTTCTGATTATTTTGAAAGAAACCACTACTGGTCCAGACTATATAGGGTGTATGCATGCATGTGTAGCGGAGAGAACTGGTTGAATACGTGTTTTAAAAGTGGAACCAAATTGAGAATTATACATAGGCCAGCAGAATAGAAGGCACCTTATTCAACCACTATGAATCAGCATATTTACAAAGAAATTCTGACAGGGCTTAAACATCCTTCACTCGCAGGGTTTACAGGCATGAACCTTGCCGGTTAATAAGAAAACGCAAGAAATCTACATTTTTATCCGTAAGAAATGATTGAATTTGTTTGAAAAGTTTCATTTCAAAAGTAGAGACTGCTCGAATCAGCATCCGGTGAAAACGGAATTCTATTTGCAATAAGCAAATGTCTTCCGAGAACAGCCTAAATTTAGTGTTGAGAAAAATCATTTTCCTGAAGTACGATTCTAACTCGCAAACCAATTATTAAGTTTTGACAACAACACTTGTGCATCAACTGCAGAGCTAAAAGCGAGAGGGTTTTAAGAATTTCGTCAAGCAACCAATACCATCGCAAAAACCCAAATTTGAAAATGTCATTTTTTCTCTGAGAAGATTTAATCTTCTAAATGATTACTTTTGTGAGCCATGACTAACCTTAGGGTCAATTTCTATCCGATTGCTAGCTGGCAATCAAAAGTAGAATACTAAATAAGAGGAACGCTGCCTAATGTCTAGAAAATATTTTGAACGTCAGCTGTTTAGATGTTAATTAAGTATTTACTGCACGTAATATTAGTGAGAAGTCACACAACTGTAAACTGTGTAAAACGAATTGCATACATTGGAACTCCAGCAGTTCCATTACATTCTTTGTAAGTTTTATTTGAATATAGAATAATTTGACATCAATAAGCTAAGTTTTTCCAAAACTCTAAACTCCATTGCAAAACAAAGCACAAATATAACGACACCAGTAATTGAACTATTTGATAATATATTTGTTTAGCTTGAATATCTTTGATCGAATTATCAGAAATAATCGTGTTTGCCTCGAGACATTTAACAAAAATACATCCACGTCTAAGAAAAATTCGTGTATCAAAAATTCTAATTTGGATAAACAGATTGTGGTATATATCCCATGTATGGTATCGTGAATTTATCGAAAAGTTTTAAAGGCTGAACCTGTATGTTATATCCAGCCAATTATTCCATTCATTACCAACGAGAATTTTAAAAAGAGAAGTTTCATTTATCTACGCAGATTTCGATTACAATGTGAAATTTAACTTTTCAATAAAACAAATAAGACAAACCGCGGATGACACCTCGCAACAATAGGATTTTAATTTCAGTGTTTCAGAAATGATTCCTCAAATATTCTGCGAATGTTACATCCCACTCCTGACCTACATAAAGGATAGTATCCTGAATGTTTCTCCTGGCTTATTTCAGAATCTCCGGTAATAACCGACCCAGAAACAACAATTCATGTGGTTCGCCAAGGTAGCCCTGTCAAACTTCTTTGCAACTGGGCGGCTAATCCTCGACCAAACGTCACGTGGACTCGAGGAGCGCTGAATTCGCCAAGATTGACAGAACAATTAAATGTGGACAACGGGACCGGCACTGGATGGATACAGACAACAGGAAGAGCACGTTCTAGTATATTGGTTTTGGAACAATATTCTCGTATTTTCGCGGATGTATATCATTGTCACGTTAGAAATGCTCTCGGATCTGCCACAAAATCTTTCGTTGTCCACGAGGAAGGTGAGAATTTTACAAAATATGCAATTAACTTTCGGAACGACGTAAATCGAGAAAAATAAATAGTCTCACTGAACATAATTTTTACTGTCCCCAATTTAAGAAAGCAAACAGTCAGAAATCTGTTGTGGAGTGTAAGTGCGGGGTGTGAGCAACACAATGCAACAGAAAACAGCTCATTCAGATGCCTATCCCCCGCACACACACTCCCCACGACCGGGTTCATGCTGTTTGTACTCCTCCAGCAAAGAGTGTATGATCACGATCCACATGCTATTAACAAACAGGTTGGTCGTACCAACCTTATCCAACAGTGTCATACAATCGCTACTTGAAAAAATGTGGTTTCACAATTTTTTAAACTAATCTTTGGTAAATAACTGGTTGCCGCATTTCACCATAAAAATTAAAATATGAATTTATATTTAACATTAAATCCAGAATTTCGTTTTTTATACAGTGACACGAGACTTCAGACTGATCAATATGTCGCCCACTTATGATGTCTAATTGATAAACATCTGGTTGTCAGTTACAAATATTTTGCGGGCCAGATTCTAGTTTCATGATAGACATTCGAAAAGGCGAATAACTCTAAGATAAACACCGAATAAATATACAGTTATATATGTCCGGATTATCTCGAAATTCTCCTACTATTTGGGTTCAATTTATGTAAAGATTTGTCAGTATTTGCGATTAACAACAGGATCAATTTGCATACATATTGTAACGGGTGGGGAGTGACTGGAAATGGTTTTTTCAAGTCATTCCATGTTAACGAGTGGCAGCTGGCGAACTTCTGGTCATTTGACAAAACATTCGGTCATCAGTCCAACAATAACTAGGTTCCGCCAACGCGTTCCTCGACCACTGGAACATCGCCTCCATATTCATCCATCAGGTCGACCTGCCTAAAGCTAATTGGGTGAAATCTACGAATGGTACAACACACGAGAACGCCAGTTGGTCAAAAGCGTTTAATAAGCACCAGATAAATGACAAAACACACAATTTTTATTTTAAAAAACAAGTAACCACAACATTGTCTCGAAATTTTTTTTATTTCCCGGCATTCAATCGAGTTTGTGCCAACAAGATCTTATCTCGCAACGCTCGTTCAACCTACTTTCACAAATTGCATACCTTCCGATTGCGTTATTATCGAAAGGAAGCATTTGTTGCAATGGCAACAGCTGATTCTTTACATTGAACTGCCTGGATTACAGCGTACCAATTGAGAAGGCACTACATTTAACTTTTGTGAATAATAACACGATAAAAAGCAGATACCGGTAAATGTTTTTGCTGACTGCTTTCTTCGCACCAGCGAAACAAATTTCTAACATAAAGAGTTCAGCTTTGAAACGGTTAGACATTTCTTCATCTCATGACGACGTATAATATAGTACAGACTAGAGAAAATTAATAATGAGTTGAAATGGCTGAAATTCGTCGTGACTACCACGCAAATAACATAAATAACAGATGATTTTAGTCTAAAAATTTTCCATATATTTTGGATATGATCTAGCTTCGATGAGACTCCCTTGCGTTGAGATTGTTTGCAGTCTAAATTAGCAGAATTGAGCAGCCGCGAAATCGAAAGGATATGAGCACTAAATCCTAATTGCAATCCATTTGGCGTTAGTTTGTCAACACAATCTCTGCGACGCTGACGGAAAAAGACGCATTCATCATTGGTTCACAATTGTTCTCAAAAGCGTACTACTTGAGTCATGTATAGTTTTATTGGGTTATTTTAATGCCAGAGTTGGTACCGTTCAATTGCTTCGCCCAAACGGTATAGAAATTCGAAGTAAGAAGATCAAAGGGAGTTGGGCAACGCCTTATTTATTTACGCACACAGTCCTGTCTTTGTGTTGTATCTTTCCAACAAAGCCACAATATTAGGTATCTTAGATACAACAACGTTTGATGAGTTTGCATCAACTTAAACTTGTTATACATAAGCGACATTATGAAAAATGTACGGCTAACAAGGAATATACAATTGCATATTTTGCGAAAATAAAAAGTCGTTGGTCGGTGCTAAATTGAAGCATCGACAGACTAGATCCCCTCCTCAATATTAACTAGTAAACCGATGATCAACGTCAGTTGTATGTGTGAACTCCAGCATGCTGAGCGATGTAGGCAAATTTCCACAGCTGAGTTCAGTGGAATATCTTCGTTAGATTTAGTCAATGAGATCTAAGAACAACTTAAACATTGCATAATCCGAGTCGCTATTCCAACCTACGGTTTGATATGTTTCATATCCGTAATGACTGATATCCTGCACAACTAACGTTAAGAGTTTTTGAAGTTCAGACGAATGCCTACAGATTAAATATACCTATTGTACCTAGAAATAAGATACAACAGACTACTAGGTGGTGCGCGATCCGAACTTAGCCTCGATAACCGAAAAGCTGAGAATACTGGTAGTTATCAATTTAAGTGGGATCACGATAGCCATTGGTGACAGGCGGAGTGTATCCCACTATATTTAGCAATAAAGTTGTTAAAGGCGACTGCATAAAATACCAGGAAATTTCACTTTTTTAAACTTTTAAGCAAAATATTAGTTATAGTTTTTCACATATGCACCATAAGTTGGTTAATAGAGATTACTGTGTATCTCGGTCTGTAATCCGAATGTGCAAATCAACTCTATGTCTTGATAATCTCCTTGAGACAAATTACAAAATAATTCCTGGAATAGGTTATGCAATTATAAGCCGATTTTTCAGACTTAACGAAGGTATTAAAATAGGTCAGCAGATTAGTTTTTATAAAGGCTGTCTTCCGAGATTGCTTTGGCGTGAAGGGTTGCAATTCAGAATTTTTTGGAATTAATAAATGTGTCATACAAGGACGTTCTCGTGTTTACACGCTGTTCGCCATATTTTTTGTTGTTGAAACAAGCTTTTATGGCAGGTGAAGTTGGTAATCAACAACAGATGTGACAAACTGCAAGCGTTTCAACAGTAACCGTTTAAGAGCACAAACCGTGGTATTGGATGGGTTAATTTGTGACCTTCTGGCTGCTGACTATTCAGCCATCATTTTTCAAACCCGAGAGCTAATGAAATGCATTTCGTCAGCAGTCAAATATTTAGGTTGACAATCAGGATGAACAAATCGAATTTCCCATGTCAATGGATGCTTCAACCAATCATTATCACCGTTGAAAACTCTCCCATGAACCAGCACATATCTAACATATCTTTGTTTAACCGTTGCGGCTCACCTCTGGCTAGACAGTGAGATTGATAAGCGGGTTTGCATAGCAGTTGCCATCTTGTCCCGTTGGACAATTCGTGTCTGGGGCAGTTAATTATATATTGAGTTCAGGGTAGATCCCGAAGTATTTTGTTAAAAAACCACAAAACCTGAATGTCTTTTATAAGAGAACTAGTTGATTCGATGTAACTGACAATGTTTGTTACATTTTATGCATAACAAAATTTCAATTCAATAAAATTTCCTTGCTTAAAAACCGAAACATTTTTATGACTAACATGTTCTAGGATTAACCAAATTTTTTACTTGATTTCATCATTATTTTCCGATATCATAGTTTTACAAAACTCCAATTAACATGCTCACTCTAAACCATCCCAAGGCTATTGATAAGCTTGATGAATTATATACCATTTTAAACATTGAATTACATTGAATTTACTTGGATACCGCAAAGGGATCAACTTTAACAATCTTTTCAATTTATCAGGTCAAATGACTATCATCGTCGAACCTGCAAGCATATCTGTAGCGGAAGGGGTCACAACAGTTCGCTTTGATTGCCAAGTTGCCCTAGACAAAACTGTCATTCTCAATTTTTGGTAAGCCCATTGATTTGTTTATCGTTTGGAAAAAGTTTTTCTCTAATGAATGGTACACCAAGGATTGATGGTTGATGAATTAATCACTGAATATAGCAATCAATCATTTAATAAATATACTCTGTTTTCGTGGGTGCTATTTGACGTGTTAATAATAGAACGTGTATAGCCGGTGAATGGTGATTGCTTAATGTTGAATTTGGCGCCAAGTTTTATTGAATTCAAACAATTTACAATAAAAATATACAGTATTAATCAAGGAGAATAGTAAATCCCAATACGTTTTGTAAAATATTGTTTATTGAAGCGTATATTGTGTACTAACAATGTACCATACGCATGGTGAATAAAACTCTTAACGATAAAAATACGAAATAACACGCCGAAGTTAAATAGCCAAGTTCTTATCGCATTTCCAAGATTTGTTATCGAGCATTGCTCACAATCAAACGTAAATAAACGTTACGGTTTTAACCATACCCTAATAAATCTAGGAAATAAAATACTTGATTACCATGAAACGTATTTTGAATGATCGTGATCTGTTTCAATATCATTGATTTCCTCGAACCCTTCAATCAACCTCGAAATACGAATGAACTGATAGCAAATTAAAATCCGTATTTGCATATATTTTCATCACACTCCAAGCAAGACCGGTTTCTTGGTGCTGATCCTGATCGTACTGTCCATAGCGGATGACAACATACAGTACGACACCGGTCGTGGCGTCTGTGTGCGATGGAGTTGTATGTAAATTCAGTTTTTTGTTTCAAACCCAATTGTTTCATCCTATCCACATGTGATTCAGTTGTTTGTTTGGTTCAGCCTTATTCAACATAGGCTTACGAGTTCAAACATTGTTTCCAAAAAGGCGGATCCTGTTTCTGTTGCCCCTATGATTGTAAGCATAAACAAACGGGCGTGGTGTATGAGATGGACGTACATTTAAATACAGTTATTTGTTCCAAGCCCATGGATGTCCTCGTTGGATTCACGTTATTATCTTTTCTATTACATTTCGTACCAAATACTGTGACACTTTTGATTTTTCTTTATAGAATTAATCATTTTCTAATTTACTCGTAGAAATAAAACGCGTCTTGTGAAGAAGATTGTTGATGTAATATTGTAAAGTGCTCAGTTGTATTAAATTGAATATCACGCATATCATACTCAGTTGACGATCAGTCGCATCAAACAGCGAACGGAATGCCTGTCAGTCGAAGGTTCATCAAGTTTTCGAATAAACGCTGCATAAGTTGCTTGCGTTGCTTTTTATTTAAAAACTTCCCTTTCGCACTTTCTAGTTTTGGGAAAGTCATAGTTGCCGTTTTGAAAGATCAGGGATCATTGTTTTTGTTTATATTTTCTTTATTTGTTACATTTGACACAATATATTTTACAGTGTCATGTTTCGCGAGCAATAAAACTAATTTAAATATTTTGAATTGATGCTGTTCATTAAAGTAGCAAGCAATAGATTTTATATGATATCAATCAAAATGGACAAGGATGCTTTTCATTATTAATGGATGAGATATCCATAATTCACCTTGGTTCTTTCTCAGATATACGGCGCCTTTTGCTTAATAATTTCTAGTGTTCAATTCAAAGTATTTTCATAACTTGCAAGAATGAGTTTCTATTGAAATACAGCTTGAATTTTATAAACATGCGAGTACGTAAAGCGAGGATTTATTTACCTGATTTAAATCTGTATGTTGTCAGATAGTTTGGTAGCGGATCTGTCACTCAAATTTATGGTATCTTTTCAGTCAAAGACGATTTTCATTAAATGATTAGTTTATTATAACGTGTTAGAAGTTAGTAAAATATATTTCTTAGTTTGATTGAAATTTTGAACAAGACTATTTAACCAAAACATTATTCAATGCTTCCTTAACCTTTGTGATTCTTAGTTAGAGTCCGGAATGAGATGCCATTAAAATATCGATTACACAGAGAAAATGTTTTGAGTTTGAAACTATTGTTTATTAGTATTCTTAGAACGATTTTTTAAATGAGATTTACCTGAGGTATTTCGGTTTATGCGCTGCAATCCTCAGAAATGATCAGTACGTACTGCTTATTTCCGCCGAACTTATCAACCACTTAAACTCAAGTGTCAAATATACATTAATTCGTAAGCTGTTTTCGTATTATTGAGTTCCAATTCCGTATGATGTTTACAACAGACCGTTCAGACCGTTCATTTCAAAGCATATCTAGTGACGTTTTCGGCTAGTTTGTGGACAGTGTTTTTTATGTTTTTTTCCGTAATACTTACCAGATCGGAATTCTAATGATTCTCTCCTCAGCTTAGGGTATGAATTATTTTCCAACCGTAGATTTTTGAAAATACGAAAAAGGAGATTTTTTGCAAATCTGTATATTGTAAGAAACGTAGTATTGTCGTCTCCTGAATGCAATAGATACATTATGTCAAGTTAAACATTGGTGATGTCATTATCCTGTTGCTGAATTTCTTCTCACTTTTTTCGGTCCCATTACAAGTGATGTGTTTTAGGACTTTGCGTTCTTTGCGTGTGTGTGTGATATAATACACACCATTCACAAACACCAGGACTTCAATTTCTTAGTACGAGCTCATTCAATTTCCAGTTCACTGCCACTTTTTTATATTCTCAACTAATTCAATCCGTAACAATATTAAATACGAATGAGGACAGCGGGAAGAATTCACTGTCTCCTGTTTTCATTCGTTATCTTCGTGATGTCCCACACAAATTCTGAAAAAAATATCTGAATTACTGTTGTCTCTACGGAGGAAGCACAAACAACACGTGTAATTCTAGTAACCAGGTGATACACCAGAGCTTCAACTCAACATAAATATGTATCTATTTGTATTGAATTTCATTATTATGAACAATGAGGTACCATCTATTTCGCTTTACTATTAATACATTTCATAGTAGAATATATGGAATAACATATGATAGTTTCAACATTTGGAATTATTACATCCTTATAATAATTATAATTATGCATACATACTGGCGGATAACATCACAATTTCGATGTGATAAATCTGTTTAGAAATGCTCACTGACAACCAATGTTTAGCGAGGATATTTTTAGGCCAGCTGAATGGTAGGCCTTCGTTATAGAGCAGTTCGGGATGGTAACACTAAACGATTCGATCGAATAAACGATTAAGTTCAATATAGAAACTGAATTCATGCCGTTTCAGCACATAGTCACCGAAGATTCATGAATCACACACCATGACAGTTTGACAGGAGTGATTAAGAAAAAGTTAGAAAAAAGTAACAATGTACACATACAAAGGAACGGTGCAAAGAAAATAAGTTGTGTTTCAAGACAGACACGTCTGAGTAACGTTATTCCACTGCCTAAGTCCTGAAGAGTAACAAGAATCTTTAATCTTGAGAGCTTGTGCAAACGTAAACTTTTAAATATGGTGTGAACATAACACAATAATACTCAGAATAACGTGTTGGCTATAAGGTTTGCACGGTATAATAACCCACCCACTTCAGTTTATATAACAAAACGATGTAGTTTGCCGCAAATATTGTTCACCGTTAAATGAAGGAAACAAAAGCAGTGTGCATCAGGCAATCGGTAAATTTTATATAAATTATAAATTATACATCTAGGTTCATTTGATCCCAGCCTGGGCACCGTGGTTGCGCAAAGACATCGAGATCCTGGATAGAATATACCACAAAGCTACAAAGTTAGTTGAAGGGATGCAGCGGGTCCCGTATCAAGAGCGAATGGCCATCCTTGGTTTGCGTGATTTTACACGAAGACGAATGAGGATCGACCTGATTCTGGCTTACAAGATACTGCGGATCGAAAACCATCCGCTTAGCGAACTAATAAAAGTAAACTCCCCTCGAAATACACGCAGTCACTCGTGTTGCCTCGAAATACCGCACTCAAGACTTGATTGTCGTCGCTATTTCTTCTCTGTGCGTATCTGCTTTCTATGGAATGCGCTACCGCAAGATGTTGTGAATGCAACGACAATTGGTGTTTTCAAATCGAAATTGGATGCATACGTCAAACAAAACCCTGAATTTGGCCCGGTGTATTGAAGCAACATGAACCCAGAAAAATATTAACAATGTGATTTTGATTAAATTTTTCTTTTTACAATAGTTGTCATCCAATGGTACGTGTAAAGCATTAGCTTTTTATCACCATAAAATCTTGATTCTTGATTCTTGATTCATTGAGGTAAATACAATATCGTTCTGAACACTACAACGTTTACAAAATCTTAACTGCCTTACAACACAACTAAGCTACTCAATTTGACTCATTGGATTAATCTTTAATTTGAGAGATCATAAAATACAATAAATCTTAGTGGATTGGAACAAAACTGCTGGCATTCATTGAGCGATTTCAATTATATATATCAATTGATAAATAATAAAACTATTGCTAATTTTCTGAGAACTCAGATAAACTTTCAAGCCTAACTTACGCGACATTTTTTTTAAAATTACATCTATATTGTCGACTGAAAAAGGTTTACGCATCTATCACTTCTAGCAGAATACACATAATAAATGTTTTGATGGAAATCTTTAGACATACAATCCAATAATTCATACCACCCGTTTCATCAACGTACTGATAACTTGCTACGCATCAATTAGGGAGGAACGAATTAAAGAAAAGCGATTTTTCACTGTCTAGGTCCAAAACCGACGTCAATTCCGCAGTAGTGGTGACAAGTTCAAATCGTTACGTTCAACTGGCCAATGGTTCCCTCATCATTTACAATGTCACGGTCCAAGATGGAGGATTGTACCGTTGCATTCCATTGAGTGCGCATTCAGGCATGCAAATATTCCCGTCGATGGAATCCTATGAGAGTGAATTGTTTTATGAGCGAAATCCATTTCACAACCCAAAATCAGCACTGTTGACGGTGATTTGTGAGTTTGTGATCCATATAGTGCGGTTTATCGTGTAGAAATAGTTGGTTCGCTGATTCTTATAAAGATCGCTAAAATGTCTAATTTAGTTATATTGTTTTATAGTGCTTAGCATGTTTGTTGGATACTGTAAGACATTCACGTCCAAAACGCAGCTATATTGACAACTAAATGTTTGAAAATGAGTGGAAGTAAAATTGAAATTCCCACTGGAAAAAAATGAAAAAAATTGAATTGGAATTTTTTACAACTTTTCTAATATTCAAGCTTCTAGTTATAGTCATTATCCATTTTCCAGAATCCAACGTTCAAACCTGGTCCACAGGTTCTATTCACAGTTGAGACACTCTTAATTTTTGTAATTAGACCTTTTGGAAATCGCATATTGCTACTGAATTGAAAATTAAATATATTCGGAAGTCTGACATTAGGACTTCTATGCTAATCTCAAATGATCATTTGACTCCTGATTACAATATATGAATTTAATAAACAATATATTTTACGCCTAATATTGTGAAAGTGCGAAGTGCATTAGTTATAAGTGCTCATTACGAGTTCTCGAAGGATATGAAGAACAAAATACCTCACGCAAAACAAAATAGCAGGACGCACCAAAACTTCCGAAGAAGACATTCGCGAACTCGTAGTTATTAGGGAAATGAACATCAGGCGCCATCGAATAACATGCAATTCGTCAGTGTTGGTCAAAAGCGCGTGTCTGGTGAATGCTTGAATTGTACTAGTTTTCACTAAATTGATTGGTAAATCCGATCGAATTGACAAACGTGACAGACATGTTTCAAGAAAATGTTTTAGTTGCTTGATTTTACTTATCAAAGATAGAAGAGCAAATTAGAAGCGGTTGACTAATTTGTTTTATCTTGTGTTATGTGATTTTCGGGGAAAGCGAATAATGTTGGAAAGATTGACTGTGGAGATGAATTGATAAGCAATCTTCAAGTGACTGTAAAAGCGGGGGGAAACGGGGATATTTTGGGAAGGATAAACTGAATTTTTTTGATTCAACGACGTGTTCGCCAACTGCAAATCATTTCCGGTTTCCCCCAATGGCGCTACATTATATTGATTTCGTACTCCTTCGGTCAATGTTGACTATGGATTACATTACAATAGCATGATTGTTTTTTTCGCTGCACAGCTTTTCGAATAAAAAACAGTTCGATTAGGGATCAACCACCTTTTAAGCAACTTTTGCGGCGACAGACATTACTCGGTCGATCAGCGTCAGTTGCACGCCGTTGATGCGATCAGCGTTCAGTAGTAATTGGCTATATCTCCTCCTCTCCAGCTTGCTGACGACGCTTGGGCGAATTTTGAAGGCTTAAGAACTGCAACCGTTAAAATGGACTGAGCCCTTCATGCCAGATCGGAAGGAAATAATGAGTTTGAACACTCTTGTGGGTGAGCCTATAACATTGAGCATTTTGAACAGACCTTCTCTGCTGACGTATACGAATGCCATCGTTAAATTAATAAAAAAGCGTATAATGGCATATGCTGTTTCCGACACTTTCTTTTAGTTGTCTCAGGAAGAATATCATGACAGCGGTTGACCCTCTTAAGCGGAAGCCACATTAATTTTCGGAGTAAACTCAACAAGCTAAAGCTTGTAGCACGATCCGCAAGTTTAATCAATCAACTTGCCTTCAACATCCAACATGGATATTCCTCATTAATTGTGCACTGATCACCCGTGATGAATTTCGTGTCTCGCAACTTTTGTGGGACTCACTCCTCATTCGCTATGCGGTCGATTGCAATATTGAGCTCATCAAGTGTATTGAGCATATCTAGATATTCAATGGTTGGTAAACGCTCAACATTTTTAAGTACATATGCGGTAAAAAGTACTGTCCAGCTGCTGAGTTTTGTGAACAATCGGGTTAGCAGATACAGACTTGATAGGTGCCGTTTTAAGTTTGTTGAGACCATCATACATACCGTAAAACTTTCCAGAATACGCGGTGTTTTGGATACTGAGTCTAATTTCAGTCCAGTAGTCGTGCACTTCGTCTTACAGTCTATTGGGCTTATTTTAACTGTTCTTAGAACTCGTAAATTTTCATCTGTTGAAAAACATTTGAACCTTAAGAATGTCGACCGTTTCTCATCTAACACAGTAGTAATCTCAGAAGATTTGCTTCGAACCGATCGCTCGTTCGACCTTTCTACGAACCGCAAGTGGAAAGTTCGCCTCGTCATTTGCAGCTTCTTATCGATTCCCTGTTTTCTGAAGCCGATTATTGTGGATTGTCTTGTTGAACTCGGCCGTGAAGGCTTTTGCGGATCGTACAGCTAGATTATGTTCACACATGCGAGTGAATTTTATTCTTGGTCTAGCAAACAATTTGGTGCGCTGAAATCTCGACTTGGGAAGCTTCGGTTTTGCACAATTAGGGAATAGTCAGTGTCGCAGTTTGCGATTTAAAGGATCCGGTGTAAAGTACACTTCCTTTATTAGAGCGCCTAACAATAATTTGATAAACTTGGTGTCAATGGTTTTATTCGAGGACGTTTCCAAGAGAATTTATGCTGTGGCATTTTTGAAAGAAAGCGCAATGGCACAATGATTGAACTGTGTGCACAGTTCTGAAAGGCGTTGTCCATTTAATTTTGTTCGACCCACTTCAAACTTTAGGATACAGTTTCGCCATGACTCGTAATCTGCAGCAAATATCTCGTGATTTACTCAATACAACTAAAATATTTCTATGGCACGTTTTATGAGTACCGTTGTGAGGCTATGATGAAAAGCGTCGTTTTCAGCAGGTCTCGCTAAGTGCGTCGGCGCATAATCGTTGGCCAATCGAATGGTACCAGTGATGCACTTCATATTTAGAATCCAATTCCTTTCGCTCCCGCTGCTGCTCGGTTCTGTTACTTTTAGAAGACTGTTTTGCACGGCAAACCCAAATCCAAGAAGCCGAAGTTCACTAATACCCCTTCCTTTTCAAAAATGTCTAATATTTTTCTGTCAGCATACTAGTGTCTGGTAATTTCTTCTCTTGCAGGGAGGCCACGTCGACCTTCTGCATTCTTGGTACACACTTAATCGCAGCTGATTTTCTAAGGCCTCTGATATTCTTGACCTCGTCATGAAATCCTGGAATCATGTACCGAACGTTCCAGTTTCACAGTTTTAGAAATGACATTTGTTGTATAGTAATTCGTTCCGCTGGTGCGGAAAAATGCAGTCTGCTTGTTCGTTGATTGCTAATATCAATGCACCCAATGAGGATAACATACCCAGGCAAGACGGCACCTTATTATCTGTGGGACTGCCCAGCTTGAGGCAGGCGGTGGCCGTCCAAGAAACCTGCAAATCTCTCCCACCGTCGTAAGCAGCCCCAGACACTGAGCTCTACGCTAATCGAGTCATATCTTTTAACCCGTATCAGCTGCTTTCTGGAATGATGTGTCCTCTTCCTTTGTGTGTTGAGCTGTACGCCAGAACAGTTTAATATGGAGAATTAACTGTAGCTCATGCTTAAGTGCTCCCTCTCCATGACACCACTGGAACCGAAGGAACAACTACGGTGATACGTTTGACAACGTAACTCCGGGTCATGATTTGGCGTCGTGAAGCATTTTCCATGATCACATGTAGCCACAAGGAAATGGTTGTTGGAGATACCGTGTTTGTTCCCCTAGGTGGAATCACGAGCTTTTCCTGCATACAGGGATCTGGATTTGACGCGCCAGTCACCGGCCTTTGCCCTTTCTCTCGTCAGTAGAAGCAGTTTAGCCGGGTCACACAGGACCACGTTTGCATGCCAGGAGCTGGACTTGGTTGTCATGGCTATTTGAGAAGCACGCCATTAAAGAATTTTTGAAATTTGGAGCTCATCCCTAAAACCGTTTCCACCGTGACAACCCTATACCCCGCTGCAATTTGTACTTTCATAAAAATAAATTTTGGGTCAATATTCAAATATTTTTTGAACACAGATACTTCGCACTTCTTCTAACATTTTATTTATTTTACGCAGGCAGACCGAAAACAACTATCTCCACGCAATCGACCATATATATGGGTTTGAACGGGCCTGGCTTTCTCCAATGCATCATCATAGCTTGGCCTAATTGTGACTCCATCCAATGGCGCAAAGTACCGTTTAAACTGACAGAAATCGTTACGAAAGAATGGAAAAGGTCCTTGAATTTGTACTTAAACCCTCGAACCACTTTTTTAACGTATGCTGTAAGTTCTCAAGATGAAACACAATGACAGCGAATGCCATTTGATACATTGAACTACGAACAAACTAGCTAACAAGTACATGTTATTATTACATAGTCACGGAGCACTAAAACAATTGCAAGCTACAAAATCATATAATGCATTTTTAGGGTTGAGGCGGTATTATAAATGTAATTGAGCCTGGTGCACGATTAGCTACCGTTCAATGTTAAATATTCTGTATATCATTTGCTGCAAATTATAGAATAGAGAGAAAGAATATTGTTTACACAAATAGGCTGTTGCTGAATGTAAAATCAGTGAAAACCAGATGAGCGGTCGCGTTCAATGTGTAATAATCTCATTATCTAACGCTCGCACGATTCTACTCCAGAAAAATGTAAACATAAGTTGATTAAATAACAAAATCAGAGCAGTGATTGTATAATGAATCTCTCATCCACACGCAATTATAATGAACCACCTTATTATTATTGCAAAACTGATTGTTTATTTTAGTATCTAAAAATTGACTATTAGAGAATTTTCGCACAGATTCTTCCATTATTATCATCCCATACGTCACCCGGAGGTGATTCATTTTGGTGACAACGTAAGAAATTTTGCAACAAAAATGATGCAAATCAGAGAAAAAACGTGTGAGGTGTACAAACGGGTTGTAATAATAAGAAGGCAAATGCTTGTAATCAATTTTTTGGATTCATAATTTTTCTTCCAAGACCTATGTCTAACAGATGCGTGAAAAGTTATCCGCGCGTTAATGTAATGTGTTGCTCACATCCCCATCCCTTACACACCACTACCGGTTTCTGGCTGTTTGCCGGCGTCAGGTGGCGACAATAAGATCAGGTTCATTAAGCCTTGAAACAGTGGAAAAGCGGTAAACAAATTTAAACTTGTATGCCACTGTTATATAGGGTTCTTACAAAGAATTGTTTTATGAACAACGAAAGGCTCATTTTAATTTCCAGGAACATTTATATGGCGAGCTGTACGCGTTTTCCGTTCCCATCCACAGAAAAATTTATGATGATATTTTCGGTGCAAATATTTTCTGAATCATTTTCTGTATCTATTGGGTGATGAATGCAATGTTGCGTTCAAACGAACATCGAAATCCAATGATTGGATGCTCATTTCTCAGCCATTTTAAGCTCAATGCTGATTTCGAACTGTCTGCTCACATCTGGCGGATAGAACATGCTTAGCCACAGTGAAACTTCACCTTTAAATCATTCTCAACGAAACTATACAAAATGCTTTAATTCAATTAATAAATGATATACCATCAGCTTTTGTCACATTATTGGAAAACTGTTTTAAGAGCTATCTTCCCAGGACGGAACATTGTCTTTTTATTTGCGTAGATGCTTTACACGATTTTTATGATAATTGACAAATAATGCACAATGCTAACTGGTACTTTTGGTCGTGATCAATCAGTCTGATATAAAATAATCTGCCGATTCCCAACAATAAGTCTTATATAATCAAAAGAGTCATGCATTAGGTTCTAGGAAATCGGTTATACATTTCGTGTTCCCTAATCTCTCTCGCGGTTGGTCTGAGTCGTGTCTCGAGATATTTAGTTTGAGTGGGTTGTTTCGCAACGGTTCCACACGTTTGTTAATAGAAGTCAATAGAATAGGCTTGTGCTTCGTGTGCTAGGCTGCGAACCTCCTTACCGAAATTAGTTGATATCTCAGCGTGTTTATCTTGTGTATTGGGTTTAGGATATGATTTCTTACGTACGCCAAGTGTTTTAACACAACTGCAGAACACTGTCGTCTCACTTTCAACTTACTCACTTCTCTTTACTTTGGTGCAGCGGAATGTATTATTCGGCTTCATTGCTATCTCCAATCAAGGAGCCATTAATTAATCGAGTCCGGTTATGTTAATATTAAGAAATTTAATGAAGATTCCCGGGGATAGTATATGAGTGATATCAAAAGCACCGGTACATGTTCCTGGTGTAATTTTGTACCTGATGATGATGAAAATGATGGTGATGATTATATGACACCTCTAAAGATTTGCACACAAGTGCAACCTACAAAGAAGCGTGGAGTTGACAGATAGAAAGCGCTGTGCGCCAACCATCCGCATACGGCTTTTCTCCTCTGGGTTTTGTCTCAAAATCACTGCAGCTACTGGCAGTAAATTGAGGGAATGGAAAACACTGGTGTTGGAGAAAAATGGTTTTAAAGTGCCAGTGGCCAGCCTTCTGCTCTTCTCATATCCGAAAAAGCAGTTGCGCCGTTCTTGCAGAATCCACCCGCAAATTGCGCGGGACTGACCAGGTTATTGAGTAGTGTGCAGCTGGAATTGTTTCAATTGTCTTACTCAAGTTTGCATGTATGAAATCACGGACCTAAAGTCGGACAAACTAAAAATGTCGGTTTATATGGATTGAGATATATTATCTAACCCTTGTCTAAGTTGCGATTTAAGGGAAAATTAATGGCACCAATTCAAGGAAGAGACAGACAAGATCGGAAAATGCAAAAATGACCGACGACGTCATTTGCAAAATCATAAGAAAAATTTGGGACATTACCCGTGTGCCTGTAAAATATAGACGTGCTGTGCTCCTTACTATTTGTTTTATTACCGCTTAACAAATTAGATTGGATTCGGGGGGTTCAACGTTATAATCGTTGGGATTGATGATTACAAGGGCAATTCGTGACCTAATCCCACCGGGGGTATCAAGGTTGTCACGGCCGAAGCGGTTTTGGGGATAAGCTCTCAATTCCATAAACACTGTAATCGCGCACGTCACGTATAGCCTATGAAAACAAAGTCCATTTCCGGACCTTCACGCTTGGTCATGTGTTATCAGGCAGAAGAAAGGGCGAAGGCGGCTGATTGTCGTCTCAAACCAGTTTGCTTCCGGCTGGTGGATCTCGTAAATCGATGAAAGGGGTTTACATAGGGGAAGGAAAATCTTTATCTTAAACCACCATTGTCTTGTGGCTAGATCATATCACGGAGAAAAATTTCGAGCTGTATTCCCGTTAGGCAGTCCAAAGTTGTATTCAACTTCGTCATACCAACCCTTGCGATGGTATCTTTGTCCGAGTAATCAGCACAGATGTTCCTTTTTGCATTTTCTTTGTTTTGATCCTAAAACAGTCTTCTTGGAAAGTGATGCCAAGCTTTTGGAAGTAAACCAATTGATAGCACAAATCAAGGTACGGGATATGCTAATACGTAGCTTGCGGTTTGCCGCCAATGCAGTCATTATTACTCACTCCCTAGAACACCTCTAAACCTTAATGGACTGATTTTCGTCTTCATGCAAATTTGTGATCTTACAATCAGCATGAGCAAGACCAAAGTCCTTGATCAAGGGATTGCATCGTATCGAATCATTCCTCTTAAAAACTGTCAGTTTGAACCATTCCACATAACTTGGTTGAACCTGGTCAAATAATCTCTTGCAATTCACTGATATATATAAGCGGTTGGCAGAGCAGCTGTGATTTTGTACCGATTGAAATCTCGTGTTTGTGGCAACCACAATTCGAGTGTAAGGAAAAAGATAATGGTAAACAGCGCGTGCCTACTAAATACCTTACTCTATGACAGCAAAACTTAGGCCACAAAACAACGAACTCGAACGGAAGGTGAATGCTTTCTATCTACGAAGAATCCATCGTTTCTTGAACATATCGTAGATGGACAAATGGATTAATGTTAAGGTGATTTCTAAATCAGGTCTACAGACCATTTTCACCCTACTACCGCAGCGCCACCTACGGTGGCTTGGTCACGTCTGTATAATTGAAGGTGGTCGTACTCCAAGAGATCTACTTGGTGGTGAATTAAAATCGGGAAGTCAACCATTGGGCAGACTGCACTTGCGGTACACAACCGTTTGCAATCGTGATATGAAAGATACTGGCAATGACCCCATGAATTGGGAAGAACGGCACTTGACCGATCACTTTTTTAACATTCTGTAAAACGTCGTCTTCAAGGTAAGTGGATCAGATATTGTTATTGGCTGCTAAACGCATAGCGACAGACGCTGATCGGCCGAGTACTACCTATCTCTGTGATAGATGCGGGAAGAATGTTCCTCCCGATTCGGACACTTTATTTATTCGAAAAGCTGTGCAGCATGAAAAAATCATGCGATTGTGGTGTACATTCATCCTCGACATCTTTTAAAATATTTAGAACGACATCTATAATTGAGATCAATTGATTTAGAGCATATAGCCTAGTAGATATCAAGATATTAAATATCGACTAAGCTCATACGATCATTGATAACTCAATCAAAATAAAGTTTGTAATGAATCCGTTGAAGAAGCTTACCGTAAAAGTTTCGAATTTGACACCGAATCTACTTCTGATCAAGAATAGCAGAACAAAATGAATTAAGTTCAAAGATCATTCACCCGAGCAATCTCAGGCAGACTAGGAACTACACAGTATATCCATGAAAGTTAGGCAAACGAGATTCAGAAAAATTGATGAATTGCATTCAAACTGTATATTTCTACTATTGATATGGTCTCTCGCTCATCGTATCAGTCTTGTTTACACATCTATATTTCATAGGGCTTCACAGAGTACTATCACTGTACCATTGTTAATTTTCATTTCTTCACACTTATTTATTAGCACAGTTATAATTTTCGGATGGTAAATTATAGTAGCTTGCATACATGCACGTTTATATTGCTTATCGCTCTTAGTGCTGCGGGAGAGATTGTGCTTGTACTGTTTAGTCATATGAAACCCTGAGAAGTATGAGAATGACATGCGCAGATGACGTATATCCTTGGTAGATATCGACAGAAGGAGACCAACAACAACATCAAGGAAGGTGCAATGTTGATTTGTTGGATATGATACCATATTAATCCAAATTTATAAAACATCATTCACTTAATGAAGACTTGAATGCGGTCCAGGTTATGGTAACAGGTTTTTGGTTATACATACGCTGCTTGAGTCTTTGGATTATTTTGAAACATTTTAGGAGAAAAACCTTTTTCGTCTCTCTTATTTCATCCGAAATATACTCGTCTGAGCGCAGGCTGATCTATTCAGTGTAGACGGACAAGATTAAAAAAATAATGGAACTACCCCATGCTGTATAACTTCTCAATTGTTTTGATTTTGTGCCGGTGTAATTTACAACAACCGACCGATTGGCATGTTTGTCTAATTCTTGCGCACATTAGAATTCATGCACACTAAGGTTCATGCTGAAGAACCAGGCACAATATTGCGGGGATTTCCGTCTATCCACATTCTTTACCGCATTCGTACCAACTTATATAATTTCAACTGCCTCGGTATGATGTCATTCCATATATAGTTGTACCCTGCCCCCGCTTAATCAGTTCTAAGTTAACAAGATCAACACTATTGCGTGTATCCAGCAGCTAGTGTGGAATCTCTGATTAGTGTTTGAGATGTACTGAAACTACGTGTCTGCTTCCAAACTCGCCTTATATTCGCCTTTTAGTAATGAATTTTCTAGAAGTTTGCCCGATATATACTCTCAAGCGTATTTGATTTTATATTGCCAATTTATGTCACAGCTTTATGTTCATGAGATAAGTTAATAACTGTCGTAGCGTATTGCCTCATTTATACGCTTGTTGTGTATTTGCGTTATTCAAGATTCTACTTTTTTATTTTTAGCGTCGAGTATTTCACCAGCTTTAACCGATCTGTTCATGAATATCGTTTTCAGATACCTTATAAGCAGTTTCAAATTTATGTTTGCAATAATTCGAATTCACGTTATTACAAGGGATTCACATAATTATTGCGTGTAAATCGTTCAAATCTACTCGCCACATCGGATTAAACTACTCAATAAAAAGTGATTATATTTGCGGATGACATTAATTTTGTACTAGCGTAAGCCTAATGGAAATTGCAAAAATTCTTCGAAAAGATCTCGAAGCAATTCATTCGTGGTCCTTATGAAACTGCCTCTCAATCAAAATCCAAAAAATTAAATGTTAAACGTCGATAAATCCTTCTAATTTGCATACAGTGAATCACCCACTTGAACCCCTGTTTCATCGGCAAGAAGCACGTGGTAGCATATGTCATGTCTATAAATTAATTATTCCACACTCTAGATAAACTTGTTGAAGGTTATTCATTGCTATCCGAGTTTGTTTTATACGAAATCTCTGCCAATATATATCATTTTTCCATTAAGCCTGAACATGTTCAAGGCTGAAGTTGACAAGTATATGTTAACAAAATCTCACCTCACACCTCAATACATAAACTGGCATTCCGTATTGAAAAAACAACTTTTTTGTTTTTATACATTCCCTATATTTCTAACCTATGGTTACTTTAA
>JACCGJ010012352.1:0-29712 GCA_013407085.1 Atriophallophorus winterbourni
GCAATTACCTGGGAATTTATCAAGTGATTTATGAATTGCTTTCTCTTCAAAGGTTATTGCAAAATGCTTTTTGTCAGTGACTCTAGACTGTTACATTAATTTCGACTACAATATTGATTAAACTCCATTAGGTGATTCACACCCCGACAGTTGTTGAATATGAGTTTAGCATAACTGATTCTACGCAAAAGTAGCAATGATTCACTATGATGGTATTTAGACTATATGTGATGGCCTTCCTTGTAAACTGTCGCACAATGAAGCAAAGCGACCTCAACGGATAATATTTCGTGTAAGGTTATTGGAGCCAAATATTAGGGAAACAATATATCATACTATATATGAGTACATATCACAGCTGGTAAAATAAATTAGTTTCTTTGAGTCTACCGAGACAAATTGAAATCAGTAACCCGTATAGTGAAATGAAACTTACGTAGAGCTTTTGTATGAGTAGGAGTAAAAAATATAATGAGATGTTCGATAAATCATCATTCCCAAATAACAAATTAACAAACTGGAATTTGCATAACATGTTTACAATTAGGGTAGCAACTATACTCAAATGTATTGAAATTTACACTACTAAATTGATTTGGTAAACTGGTTTTTTAATTATGCATTTTTCAGAATAAAAGTTTTGTGACCTGTAACAGCAGCCTTTTACCCAACTTTATTAAAAGTTAAAAGAAAATACACTTCAGAAACATTTTCAAATGTCATATTTAAACTCGAAATTAAAGCAAATCCATACCACCGGAATTCACGCCAAATTTAGGTTGAGGACTTAACTAATTTGCGTTATCTTTCTTTGCGCGAATTGAATATGTTTAACGTTTAATGCATGGCATATAGTGTGATGGCTGAACATATAACGGCGTGGCATTATTCTCGTGCATCAACTGTCCTAGAGGTATGTTCAATGACCGAGTAGACGGTAGGAATTAAGCAGGTTTATTGCTCGTGTGATTAAAAGTTTTTCCTCCCAAGAGTATATCACATGCCCGATCAAAAAACCAACTGTTAGTCAACGAGAAAAAAACATAACTGCAGCAATCATGTATTATAACACGATCCTACATGGAAATGTCAACGATTCAACAGAATGTGTTTAAGACTAAGCTGTTTTAATTTGAAATACATCTTTTGCGTTTGTTGTCATGTGAAATTACGCAATTTACTTGAGATAATTCGGGTAATTACCTGGGAATTTATCAAGTGATTTATAACTTGCTTTCTCATTAAATGTTTTTCACAATCAGTGACTCTAGACTGTTACATCAATTTCGACTGCAATATTGATTAAATTCCATCAGGTGATTTCCACGACAAATCCGATAGAGAATGACAGTTGTTGAATATGAGTTTAGCATAACTGATTCTACGCAAAAGTAGCAATGATTCACATTGATGGCATTTGGGCTATATATGATGGCCTTCCTTGTAAACTGTATTACAATGAAACGAAGCGATCTTAACGGATAATATTTCGTGTAAGGTTATTGCAGCCAGAAATTAAGGAACCAATATATCATACTATATATGAGAAAATATCACAGCTGGTAATATAAATTAGTTTCTTTGAGTCTACCGAGACAAATTGAAATCAGAAACCCGTATAGTGGAAAGAAACTTACGTGGAACTTTTGTATGAGTAGAAGTAGAAAATACAATGAGATGTTCGATAAATCATCATTCTCACTAAACAAATTAACAAACTGGAATTTGCATAACATGTTTACAATAATGGTAGCAACTATACTCAAATGTATTGAAATTTACACTACTACATTGATCTGTTAAACTGGTTTTTAATTATGCATTTTTCACAATAAAAGTTTGGTGACCTGTAACAGCAGCGTTTTACCCAACTTCATTTGAAGTCAAAAGAAAATACACCTAAGAAATATTTTTAAATATCATATAAGTTCGAAATTAACGCAGTTTCATACGACGGGAATTCACGCCAAATTTAGGTTAAGGACTTAACTAATTTGCGTTATCTTTCTTTGCGCGAATTGAATATGTTTAACGTTTAATGCATGGCATATAGTGTGATGGCTGAACATATAACGGCGTGGCATTATTCTCGTGCATCAACTGTCCTAGAGGTGTGTTCAATGACCAAGTAGACGTTAGGAATTATGCAGGTTTATCGCTCGTGTTATTAAACGTTTTTCCTCCCAAGAGTATGTCACATGCCCGATCAATAAACCAACTGTTAGTCAACGAGAAAAAACATAACCGCAGCAATCATGTATTATAACACGATCCTACATGGAAATGTCAACGATTCAACAGAATGTGTTTAAGAATGGGCTGTTTTAATTTGAAACACATCTTTTGCGTTTGTTGTCATGTGAAATTACGCAATTTACTTGAGATAATTCGCGTAATTACCTGGGAATGTATCAAGTGATTTATAACTTGCTTTCTCATCAGAGGTTTTTGAAAGATGGTGTTTGTCAGTGACTCTAGACTGTTACATCAATTTCGACTGCAATGTTGATTAAATGACATCAGGTGATTTCCACGACAAATCCGATAGAGGACGACACTTGTTGAATATGAGTTTAGCATAACTGATTCTACGCAAAAGTAGCAATGATTCACATTGATGGTATTTGGGCTAAATATGATGGCCTTCAGTGTAAACTGTATTACAATAAAACAAAGCGATCTTAACGGATAATATTTCGTGTAAGGTTATTGCAGCCAGAAATTAAGGAACCAATATATCATACTATATATGAGAAAATATCAGAGCTGGTAATATAAATTAGTTTCTTTGAGTATACCGAGACAAATTGCAATCAGAAACCCGTATAGTGAAATGAAACTTACGTGGACCTTTTGTATGAGTAGAAGTAGGAAATATAATGAGATGTTCGATAAATCATCATTCCCACTAAACAAATTAACAAACTGGAATTTGCATAACATGTTTACATTTTGAACAGCAATTATACTCAAATGTATTGAAATTTACACTACTAAATTGATTTGGTAAACTGTTTTTTTAATTATGCATTTTTAAATGTGTTGCAGAATAAAAGTTTCGTTAGCTGCATTAGCAGCAGCTCCTCCAACTTCATTTAAATTTAAAAGCAAAATTCACGTTAGAAAAAGTTTCAAATCTCATATTTAAATTCGAACTTTAAGCAAATTCATACCACCGGAATTCACGTCAAATTTAGATTAAGGACTTAACTAATTTGCGTTATCTTTCTTTGCGCCAATTAAAGATGTGTAACGTTTAATGCATGGCATATAGTGTGATGGCTGAACATATAACGACGTGGCATTATTCTCGTGCATCAACTGTCCGAGAGGTTGGTTCAATGCCCCAGTAGACGGTAGGAATTAAGCAGGTTAATTGCCAGTGTGATTTATCGTTTTTCCTCCCTAGAATATGTCACATTCCCGATCAATAAACCAACTGTTAGTCAATGAGAAAATGCACAATTGCAGCACGCATGTATTATAACACGATCCTACATGGAAATATCAACGATTCAAAACAATTTTCTCAAGGTTGGGCTGTTTAAATTTTATATATATTTTTCACGTATCTTTTCATGTGAAATTACGCAAATTACTCAGGATAATTCGCGTAATTACCTGGGAATTTATCAAGTGGTTTATGAATTGCTTTCTCTTCAAAGGTTATTGCAAGATGCTGTTTGTCAGTTACTCTAGACTGTTACATTAATTTCGACTACAATATTGATTAAACTCCATTAGGTGATTCACACCCCGACAGTTGTTGAATAAAAGTTCAGCATAGCTGATTGTACGTAAAAGTAGCAATGATTCACAATGTTTGTATCTGGACTATATGTAATGGCCTTCTTATAAACTGTCTTACAATGAAACAAAGCGACCTCAACGGAAAATGTTTCGTGTAAGATTATTGGAGCAGATATTAGGGAACTGATATATCAAACTATATATGAGAACATATCACAGCTGGTAAAATAAATCAGTTTCTTTGAGTCTACCGAGACAAATTGAAATCATAAACCCGTATAGTGAAATGAAACTTACGTGATCCTTGAGCTACCGGAGGACCATTTGTATGAGTAGAAGTAGAAAATATAATGAGATGTTCGATAAATCATCATTCCCACTAAACAAATTAACAAACTGGAATTTGCATAACATGTTTACATTTTGAACAGCAATTATACTCAAATGTATTGAAATTTACACTACTAAATTGATTTGGTAAACTGTTTTTTTTAATTATGCATTTTTAAATGTGTTGCAGAATAAAAGTTTCGTTAGCTGCATTAGCAGCAGCTCCTCCAACTTCATTTAAATTTAAAAGCAAAATTCACTTTTCAAATGTCATATTTAAATTCGAACTTAAAGCAGTTTCATACAACCGGAATTCACGCTAAATTTAGATTGATGACTTAACTAATTTGCGTTATCTTTCTTTGCGCCAATTAAAGATGTGTAACGTTTAATGCATGGCATATAGTGTGATGGCTGAACATATAACGGCGTGGCATTATTCTCGTGCATCAACTGTCCTAGAGGTGTGTTCAATGACCAAGTAGACGTTAGGAATTATGCAGGTTTATCGCTCGTGTTATTAAACGTTTTTCCTCCCAAGAGTATGTCACATGCCCGATCAATAAACCAACTGTTAGTCAACGAGAAAAAACATAACCGCAGCAATCATGTATTATAACACGATCCTACATGGAAATGTCAACGATTCAACAGAATGTGTTTAAGAATGGGCTGTTTTAATTTGAAACACATCTTTTGCGTTTGTTGTCATGTGAAATTACGCAATTTACTTGAGATAATTCGCGTAATTACCTGGGAATGTATCAAGTGATTTATAACTTGCTTTCTCATCAGAGGTTTTTGAAAGATGGTGTTTGTCAGTGACTCTAGACTGTTACATCAATTTCGACTGCAATGTTGATTAAATGACATCAGGTGATTTCCACGACAAATCCGATAGAGGACGACACTTGTTGAATATGAGTTTAGCATAACTGATTCTACGCAAAAGTAGCAATGATTCACATTGATGGTATTTGGGCTAAATATGATGGCCTTCAGTGTAAACTGTATTACAATAAAACAAAGCGATCTTAACGGATAATATTTCGTGTAAGGTTATTGCAGCCAGAAATTAAGGAACCAATATATCATACTATATATGAGAAAATATCACAGCTGGTAATATAAATTAGTTTCTTTGAGTATACCGAGACCAATTGAAAACAGAATCCCATATAGTGAAATGGAACTTACGTGTTGGTGCAGGTAACTTATCATCCTTTTCTTGAGTATCTTCACACGAAGTAGAAAATATAATGAGATTTTCGACAAATCATCATTCTCGCTAAATAAATTAACAAACTGGAATTTGCATAACATATATACAATTAGGGATAGCAACTATACCTAAGTGTATTGAAATTTACACTACTAAATTGATTTGGTTAACTGGTTTTTCAATTATGCATTTTTAATGTGTTGCAGAATAAAATTTCTTGCTAGCTGCATTAGCAGCAGCTCCTCCAACTTCATTTAAATTTAAAAGTAAAATACACGTTAGAAATACTTTCAAATGCCATATTTAAATTCGAACTTTGAGCAGTTTCATACGACCGGAATTCATGCCAAATTTAGATTAAGGACCTAAATAATTTGCGTTATCTTTCTATGCGCGAATTAAAGATGTTTAACGTTTAATGCAAGGCATATAGTGTGATGGCTGAACATATAACGTCGTGGCAGTATTCTCGTGCATCAAATGTCCTAGAGTTATGTTCAATGACCAAGTAGACGCTGGAATTAAGCAGGTTAATTGCCAGTGTGATTTATCGTTTTTCCTCCCTAGAATATGTCACATGCCCGATCAATAAACCAACTGTTATTCAATGACAAAATACACAATTGCAGCACTCATGTATTATAACACGATCCTACATGGAAATGTCAACGATTCAAAACACTTTATTCAAGTTTGGGCTGTTTAAATTTTAAATATATTTTTCACGTATCATGTCATGTGAAATTACGCAAATTACTCAGGATAATTCGCATAATAACCTGGGAATTTATCAAGTGATTTATAAATTGCTTCCTCTTCAACGGTTATTGCAAGATGCTGTTACATTAATTTCGGCTACAATATCGATTAAACTTCATTAGGTGATCCACACCCCGACAGTTGTTGAATACAAGTTCAGCATAACTGATTGTACGTAAAAGTAGCAATGATTCACAATGTTTGTATCTTGACTATATGTTATGGCCTTCCTTGTAAACTGTTTTCCAATGAAACATAGCGACCTCAACGGATAATATTTCGTGTAAGGATATTGCAGCCAGTATTAATGGGAAAAATATATGATAATTTATATGAGAAAATATCACAGCCGGTAATGTAAATTAGTTTCTTTGAGTTTACCGAGAAAAAATTAAATTTTGGCAATTAAAATTTCCAGGACTGTTGTGTTTAGCTTTTATTACAGTTGAACACTATTTTGCCGTTGCACAATCTAGACGCACACACTTAGCATTAGGAAAGGGTGTTATTGTTTCAAAATGTTTGTAATTCACGTTCTTTGGACCATGGAAAACCAAAACCTTTGGCTGGTTAATAGAAAACATCTGCTTCGGCATCAATTAATTTTCAGCAGTATATATTTCCACAAATCCACATGGTGTAGTGAATATAATGAAAAGTTCGATGAATCATCATTCCCACTAAACAAATTAGGAAACTGAAATTTGCCTAACATGTAAACAATTAAGCATAGCAAATGTACCTAAACCTATTCAAATTTACGCGATTAAATCTATTTGGTGAACCGGTTTTTTTAATTATATGTGTTTAAAATCTATTCAGAATAAAATCTTTCTTACCTTGAGCGGCGGCAGGTTTTTTAGCTTCATTTAAAGTTAAAAGTAAAATACACGTCAGAAACCTTTTCAAATGCCTTATTTAAAATCGAAATTAAACAGTTTCACACGACCGAAATTCAGGCCAAATTTAGGTTAAGGACTTAATAATTTGCGTTATCTTTCTTTGCGCGAATTGAAGATGTTTAACGTTTAATGCATGGCATATAGTGTGATGGCTGAACATTTAACGGCGTGGCATTATTCTCGTGCATCAACTGTCCTAGAGGTATGTTCAATGACCAAGTAGACGGTAGGAATTGAGCAGGTTTATTGATCGTGTGATTAAACGTTTTTCCTCCCTAAAGTATGTCACATGCCCGATCAATAAACCAACTGTTAGTCAACGAGAAAAAACATAACCGCAGCAATCATGTATTATAACACGATCCTACATGGAAATGTCAACGATTCAACAGAATGTGTTTAAGAATGGGCTGTTTTAATTTGAAACACATCTTTTGCGTTTGTTGTCATGTGAAATTACGCAATTTACTTGAGATAATTCGCGTAATTACCTGGGAATTTATCAAGTGATTTATAACTTGCTTTCTCATCAGAGGTTTTTGAAAGATGGTGTTTGTCAGTGACTCTAGACTGTTACATCAATTTCGACTGCAATGTTGATTAAATGACATCAGGTGATTTCCACGACAAATCCGATAGAGGACGACACTTGTTGAATATGAGTTTAGCATAACTGATTCTACGCAAAAGTAGCAATGATTCACATTGATGGTATTTGGGCTAAATATGATGGCCTTCAGTGTAAACTGTATTACAATAAAACAAAGCGATCTTAACGGATAATATTTCGTGTAAGGTTATTGCAGCCAGAAATTAAGGAACCAATATATCATACTATATATGAGAAAATATCACAGCTGGTAATATAAATTAGTTTCTTTGAGTCTACCGAGACAAATTGGAATCAGAAACCCGTATAGTGAAATGAAACTTACGTGGACCTTTTGTATGAGTAGAAGTAGGAAATATAATGAGATGTTCGATAAATCATCATTCCCACTAAACAAATTAACAAACTGGAATTTGCATAACATGTTTACATTTTGAACAGCAATTATACTCAAATGTATTGAAATTTACACTACTAAATTGATTTGGTAAACTGTTTTTTTAATTATGCATTTTTAAATGTGTTGCAGAATAAAAGTTTCGTTAGCTGCATTAGCAGCAGCTCCTCCAACTTCATTTAAATTTAAAAGCAAAATTCACGTTAGAAAAAGTTTCAAATCTCATATTTAAATTCGAACTTTAAGCAAATTCATACCACCGGAATTCACGTCAAATTTAGATTAAGGACTTAACTAATTTGCGTTATCTTTCTTTGCGCCAATTAAAGATGTGTAACGTTTAATGCATGGCATATAGTGTGATGGCTGAACATATAACGACGTGGCATTATTCTCGTGCATCAACTGTCCGAGAGGTTGGTTCAATGCCCCAGTAGACGGTAGGAATTAAGCAGGTTAATTGCCAGTGTGATTTATCGTTTTTCCTCCCTAGAATATGTCACATTCCCGATCAATAAACCAACTGTTAGTCAATGAGAAAATGCACAATTGCAGCACGCATGTATTATAACACGATCCTACATGGAAATATCAACGATTCAAAACAATTTTCTCAAGGTTGGGCTGTTTAAATTTTATATATATTTTTCACGTATCTTTTCATGTGAAATTACGCAAATTACTCAGGATAATTCGCGTAATTACCTGGGAATTTATCAAGTGGTTTATGAATTGCTTTCTCTTCAAAGGTTATTGCAAGATGCTGTTTGTCAGTTACTCTAGACTGTTACATTAATTTCGACTACAATATTGATTAAACTCCATTAGGTGATTCACACCCCGACACTTGTTGAATACAAGATCAGCATAAATGATTGTACGTAAAAGTAGCAATGATTCACAATCTTTGTATTAGGACTATATGTTATGGTCTTCCTTGTAAAATGTTTTCCAATGGAACATAGCGACCTCAACGGATAATATTTCGTTTAAGGATATTGCAGCCAGAATTAATGGAAAATATATATAATACTTTATATGAGAAATAATCAGAGCTGGTAATGTAAATTAGTTTCTTTGAGTTTACCGAGACAAAATTGAATTTTGGCAATTAAAATTTCCAGGACAGTTGTGTTTAGCTTGTATTACAGTGGAACACTATTTTACCGTTGCACAATCTAGACGCACACATTTAGCAGTCAGATAGGGGTAATGTTTCAAAATGTTTGTAATTCACGTTCTTTGGTCCATGTAAAAACAAAAACCTTGAGCATGTTAATATAAAACATCTGCTTCGGCATCAATTAATCTTCAGCAGTATATATTTCCACAAATCCACATGGAGTAGTAAATATAATAAAATGTTCGATGAATCATCATTCCTACTAAACAAATTAAGAAACTGGAATTTTCCTAAAATGTAAACAATAAGGGATAGCAATTTACCTTAACCTATTCAAATTTACGCGATTAAATTGATTTGGTGAACCGGTTTTCTAATTACGTGTTTAAAATCTATTCAGAATAAAATCTTTGTTACCTTGAGCGGCAGCAGGCTTTGTAGCTTCTTTTAAAGTTAAAAGTAAAATACACCTCAGAAACCTTATCAAATGTCATATTTAAATTCAAAATTAAACAGTTTCACAAGACCGAAATTCAGGCCAAATTTAGGTTAAGGACTTAACTAATTTGCGTTATCTTTCTTTGTGCGAATTAAAGATGTTTAACGTTTAATGCATGGCATATAGTGTGTTGGCTGAACATATAACGGCGTGGTATTATTCTCATGCATCAACTGTCCTAGAGGTATGTTAAATGACCAAGTAGACGGTAGGAATTAAGCAGGTTTATTGCTCGTGTGATTAAACGTTTTTCCTCTCTAAAGTATGTCACATGCCCGATCAATAAACCAACTGTTAATCAACGAGAAAGAACATAACTGCAGCACTCATGTATTATAACACGATCCTACATGGAAATGTCAACGATTCAACAGAATGTGTTTAAGACTGGGCTGTTTTAATTTGAAATACATTTTTTACGTCTGTTGTCATGTGAAATTACGCAATGTACTTAAGATAATTCAGGTTATTACCTGGGAATTTATCAAGTGATTTATAAATTGCTTTCTCATGAAAGGTTTTTAAAGATGCTGTTTGTCAGTGACTCTAGACTGTTACATCAATTTCGACTGCAATATTGATTAAATTCCATCAGGTGATTCCCACGACAAATCCGATAGAGGACGACAGTTGTTGAATATGAGTTCAGCATATGTGATTCTACGCAAAAGCAGCAATGATTGACAATGATGGTATTTGGACTATATGTAATGGCCTTCCGTGTAAAATGTTTTGCAATATTTCGTGTAAGAATAATGCAGTCATAAATAATGGAAAAAATATATAATAATGAGAAAATATCACAGCTGGTAATATTAATTAGTTTCTTTGAGTCTACCGAGACAAATTGGAAACAGAAACCCATATATGAAATGAAACTTATGAGTTGGTGGAGTTAACACAGCAACCTTTGTATGAGTATCATCACACGAAGTAGAAAATATAATGAGATGTTCGATAAATCATCATTCCCACTAAACAAGTTAACAAACTGGAATTTGCATAACATGTTAACAATAATGGATAGCAACTATGCCATAATTTATTCAAATTTTTGCTAATAAATTGATTTGGTAAACTGGTTTCTTTAATTATACATGCTTAAAAGTGTTGCAGAATAAAATTTTTTTTACTTCTACCAGCGAGCTTTCTTAAAACTTCATTTAAAGTTGAAATTGAAAAGCACTTTATAAAGATTTTCCAATATCATATTTAAATTCGTACTTAAAGCAGTTTCATACGACCGGAACTCACGCCAAATTTAGATTAAGGACCTAACTAATTTGCGTTATCTTTCTTTGCGCGAATTGAAGATGTTTAACGTTTAATGCATGGCATATAGTGTGATGGCTGAACATATTACGGCGTGGCAGTATTCTCGTGCATCAACTGTCCTAGAGTTATGTTCAATGACCAAGTAGACGGTGAGAATTAAACAGGTTTATTGCTCGTGTGATTAAACGTTTCTCCTCCCTAAAGTATGTCACATGCCCGATCAATAAACCAACTGTTAATCAACGAGAAAGAACATAACTGCAGCACTCATGTATTATAATACGATTCTACATGGAAATGTCAACGATTCAAAACAATTTATTCAAGTTTGGGCTGTTTAAATTTTAAATATATTTTTCACGTATCTTGTCATGTGAAATTACGCAAATTACTCAGGATAATTCGCGTAATTACCCGGGAATTTATCAAGTGATTTATAAATTGCTTTCTCTTTAAAGGTTATTGCAAGATGCTGTTTGTCAGTTACTCAAGACTATTACATTAATTTCGACTACAATATTGATTAAACTCCATTAGGTGATTCACACCCCGACAGTTGTTGAATACCAGTTTCATCATAACTGATTGTACGTAAAAGTAGCAATGATTCACAATGTTTGTATCTGGACTATATTTTATGGCCTTCCTTGTAAACTGTTTTCCAATGAAACATAGCGACCTCAACGGATAATATTTCGTGTAAGGATTTTGCAGCCAGAATTAGTGAAAAGAATATATAATACTTTATATGAGAAATAATCACAGCCGGTAATGTAAATTAGTTTCTTTGAGTTTACCAAGACAAAATTGAATTTTGGCAATTAAAATTTCCAGGACAGTTGTGTTTAGCTTGTATTACAGTGGAACACTATTTTACCGTTGCACAATCTAGACGCACACATTTAGCATTCAGAAAGGGGTAATGTTTCAAAATGTTTGTAATTCACGTTCTTTGGACCACGGAAAAACTAAAACCTTTGGCAGGTTAATGGAAAACATATGCTTCGGCATCAATCAATTTTCAGCAGTATATATTTCCACAAATCCACGTGGAGTAGTAAATATAATGAAATGTTCGATGAATAATCATTCCCACTAAACAAATTAAGAAACTGCAATTTTCCTAAAATGTAAACAATAAGGGATAGCAACTTTACCTAAACCTAATCAAATTTACGCGACTAAATTGATTTGATAAACTGTTTTTTTAATTATATATGCTTGAAACTTATTCAGAATAAAATCTTTGTTACCTTCAGTGGCGGCAGGTTTTTCAGCTTCATTTAAAGTTAAAAGTAAAATACACGTCAGAAACCTTTTAAAATGTCATATTTAAATTCGAAATTAAACAGTTTCACACGACCGAAATTTAGGCCAAATTCAGGTTTAGGACTTAACTAATTTCCGTTATCTTTCTTTGCGCGAATTTGAGATGTTTAACGTTTAATACCAGGTATAAAGTGTGATGGCTGAACATATAACGGCGTGGCATTATTCTCGTGCATCAACTGTCCTGGAGGTATGTTCAATGACCAAGTAGACGCTAGGAATTGAGCAGGTTTATTGCTCGTGTGATTAAACGTTTTTCGTCTCTATAGTATGTCACATGCGCGATCAATAAACCAACTGTTAGTCAACGAGAAAATACACAATTGCAGCATTCATGTATTATAACACGATCATACATGGAAATGTCAACGATTCAAAAGAATGTGTTTAAGACTTGGCTGTTTTAATTTTTCAAGTATTCTGTCATGTTAAATTATGCAATTTACTCAGGATACTTCGCGTAATCACCTGGGAATTTATCAAGTGATTTTAAATTGCTTTTTCTTCAAAGGTTATTGCAAGATGCTGTTTGTCAGTTACTCTAGACTTTTACATTAATTTCAACTACAATATTGATTAAACTCCATTATGTGATTCACACCCTGGCACTTGTTGAATACAAGTTCACCATAACTGATTGTACGTAAAAGTAGCAATGATTCACAATGTTTGTATCTTGACTATATGTTATGGCTTTCCTTGTAAACTGTTTTCCAATGAAACATAGCGACCTCAACGGATAATATTTCGTGTAAGGATATTGCAGACAGAATTAATGGAAAGAATATATAATACTTTATATCAGAAATTATCACAGCCGGTAATGTAAATTAGTTTCTTTGAGTTTACCGAGACAAAATTGAATTTTGGCAATTAAAATTTCCAAGACTGTTGTGTTTAGCATGTATTACAGTGGAATACTATTTTACCGTTGCACAATCTAGACGCACACATTTAGCATTCAGAAAGGTGTAATGTTTCAAAATGTTTTTAATTCACAAGGTTATACTTGTATGCCAACTGTTATATAGGGTTCGTACAACGAACCACGATGTTCAGACACAGAATCACAAAGTGATTCTTGGTCAAAGCACTCAAGGCGCTTGTGGATGACCAAAGTAATGTGTTGCTCACATCCCCATCCCTTACACACCACTCCCGGTTTCTGGCTGTTTGCCGTCGTCAGGTGGAGACAGTAAGATCAGGTTCAGTGAGCCTTGAAACAGTGGATTAAAGGTAAACAAGATTATACTTGTATGCCAACTGTTATATAGGGTTCGTACAACGAACCACGATGTTCAGACACAGAATCACAAAGTGATTCTTGGTCAAAGCACTCAAGGCGCTTGTGGATGACCAAAGTAATGTGTTGCTCACGTTCTTTGGGCCATGGAAAACCAAAACCGTGAGCAGGTTAATGGAAAACATAAGCTTCGGCATCAATCAATTTTCAGCAGTATATATTTCCACAAATCCACGTGGAGTAGTAAATATAACGAAATGTTCGATGAATCATTATTCCCAATAAACAAATTAAGAAACTGCAATTTTCCTAACATGTAAACAATTAAGGATAGCAAATTTCCCTAAACCTATTCACATTTACGCGATTAAATTGATTTGGTAAACTGTTTTATTAATTATATATGCTTAAAACTTATTCAGAATAAAATCTTTGTTACCTTCAGTGGCGGCAGGTTTTTCAGCTTCATTTAAAGTTAAAAGTAAAATACACGTCAGAAACCTTTTCAAATGTCATATTTAAATTCGAAATTAAACAGTTTCACACGACCGAAATTCAGGCCAAATTTAGGGTAAGGACTTATGTAATTTGCGTTATCTATCTTTGCGGGAATTGAAGATGTTTAACGTTTAATACCAGGTATATAGTGTAATAGCTGAACATATAACGGCGTGGCATTATTCTCGTGCATCAACTGTCCTAGAGGTATGTTCAATGACCAAGTAGACGGTAGTAATTGAACAGGTTTATTGCTCGTGTGAATAAACGTTTTTCGTCTCTAGAGTATGTCACATGCGCGATCAATAAACCAACTGTTAGTCAACGAGAAAATACACAATTGCAGCACTCATGTATTATAACACGATCGTACATGGAAATGTCTACGATTCGATGACCCAGATAAAGAAGGCAGCACGTGATGTGTGTCAAATTTGTAACAAAGGGGTAATCGCCAAATCCAACGTTGTTAAATGTTTTGGCTGTTTGAGTAAAATACATACTAAATGTGATAAAGCCCTAACGAAAGAAGTGATATGTTTTATTAACAACATTGATTTACCCGGTGTTTGCTACGTATGCTGTGCATGTCGAAGTAAACAGCCTATCGATACGACTACAAATCCTCCCCACGAGGCAAAGCTGGAATCTCGAATAGAGATTTTGGAAAATTGCTATCGAAAACTTGAGGAAACGTTTAAACCGCTTCTGGTAGATACACTTGCCAACGCAATTCGACCCGAAATAAATGTTTCTCAAGACAAAAAGGAAAAGGAAATTACACCAATAATTGCTTCCTTAACTGAATGTGTTGATAGCTCATCCGAAAGTAATACAGATGGACCTACTGAAACCTGTTTACCTAGGTCCTCATCTGGTAAAATTGTGAACAATTTGTCCAGGAGTCCCCGTCGTCTAGTTGCTAGATCCGAGCCTCCCAAAAAAGCAATCATTCTACTACGACAGATATCGCTCTCAGTGTAATCTGCACAAATATCCCGGAATCGACAGATTCACTTTTCTCAGCAAGAAAAGCACATGAGCTCAATGAATGGACTAAGCTCTGTACACACATGGGCTTGAAAGCTTTGGTACCTACATCGATGACGCGCTTAACCCGGCATAAAGACTCCCCTCACGTAGACCGGCCGCGCCTATTAAGGGTGACATTGCGAAATAAATCTGAAATGGAAGAAGTCATCCTCAATGCGTATCTACTCGGTGCTTGTCCCGGTTTGACCTGCCGAGTACAAGCCGACATACCTTGGTGGGAAAGGAAAGGTCAATCCACTCGTCGAGACCACTCTACTTCACGTAGTTTAATATTCATCGGTGTCCCCGAAAATGTTGATGTAGTATCAGCATCGGAATCAAAGCTACATGATTTGAAGCAATTTTTATACATTGCCGATGCTATTGGATCTCGTGATTCCATTGTCGTAGATACTTTTAGAATACCCAGATCCTCCAACTACAAAGGCAATGGGCCCAGTCCTCTGAAAATCACTTTTCTAACGACTGAAATGGCTATCGCTATGAACACCGACTGGAAATCTAACCGCTCAAAACTTCCACCAGACGTGAGACTAAGTGTGCCCAAGCGTGTTCCCTCACTGAAACCCAGAGAACCATCGCAACCACAGCCTGATTGCAATCTTGTTATTGACAGTTCAAATGTTACCTCAAAAAACGAAAAGGGTCCGGCTCATCGCGAGTCGGACCAATAGCTACAGTACACGATTCGACATTGTGTAAGACAAATACGATCAGGTGCATATATACAAATGCTCAGTGTTTATCTAACAAATTAGCTGAACTATGTGAGCTTTGTGATAGACTTTCCCCCGATTTGGTTGCAGTAACAGAGACTTGGTTCCAGCCCTGCATGACTGATGCTGAGCTTTTGATTCCGAAAATGTCACTACTTCGTCGCGATCGTGATGGAAGATCCGGTGGTGGAGTTGCAGTCTACTATCACGAACGTTTAGCGCAGTGTAACGTCATCGATCATCCTGACCTCAGCCTTCCTGATACGATGTGGTGTTCAGTAAAGCTAGTCAATGGAGATGAATGTACGATCGGCATCATTTACCGCTCGCCATCATCCGAAAGCTCATACAATGATAAGCTCATCGAATCATTGCGACACATCACAAGATGCCAGACTATGCAATTGCTAATCATTGGCGATTTTAATCTCCCGCATCTGTTTTCGAGATGTGAGCACTCCCTGCATTCGTTTGAACATAAATTCAAGGAGGTTATACAATTTGCTTCACTACACAATCACGTTAACCAGCCAACTCGCTGGCGGGGTCTTGACCAACCTTCAACCCTTGACCTTGTCTTAACGCCTGAGGCAACCGCAGTCGAGGGTATACAATACCTGGCACCACTGGGAAAGAGTGATCATGTTGTGCTTTTGTTTGATTATGTATGTAGTGCGGAACGATTGTGTGAACAGACGAAAGTCATAAGGAAAATACAATTTGAATCCTTAAATATCAGTCTCCGGGATGCATACACTCATGAGTTTGATTCAATGGATCCTGACTCATATTACAATTCGTTTCTAAATTATCTCAATTCGAAGATTTACGAAAACTCGATTTTTGTACCACACAAATGCAGCTACAACAACCAGTTTGTTATTCGGAGTAGAACGAAGAAATGGTTAGCTGTTAAGCGAGAGTCTTGGGTAACTCATAAGAAGTTTGGTACGGAAGAAACTTGGAAGCGATTCTGTAAGATACGGAATAACGTCACGACTCTTGTAAGAGAAGATCGCATGCAATTCCAATGGAACTTGCTTAAGAGAATGGAAAAGAATCCTAAGCTTCTCTACAAGATAGTAAATGAACGATCAAAGATCAAACCAGGTGTATTCTCTGTACTAACACCTCATGGATTGACCCACACTGCCCAAGATACCGCCGACGCTTTAGCAACGTTTTACTCATTTGTCTTCAATCCCAAGCGTTGTATACCATATCAACTTTCATCAAGTTCACCACATTTCGAATTATTAAGTGAAATGACTATCAACGAATACATGGTTGGGCGGGAACTTTGTCGACTAAACGAAAAGAAGTCCCCTGGCGCAGACAAAATTACCCCCGCCGTACTTCGCAGGTGTCGCGTTGCTTTGACTGCTCCTCTCACTCGCATATTCAATCTCAGCTTAAATGAAGGAAAAATACCACCGCAATGGAAAGCAGGGATGATAACTCCTATTTATAAAGGCGGTAGCCGTTCAGACACAGCAAACTATAGACCGGTAACGTTACTTCCGGTGATCTCCAAATTAATGGAACGCATTGTGACTGCGCGCATAAGAGAACATTTTGAAAACCAAAATATTTTGACCGCAGCACAACACGGTTTTCGAAGAGGTCGTTGCTGTTTATCTAACCTTCTTACAACGTTCGAGGATTGGACCAAGGCACTAGACGAAGGTGAGGCTGTACATGCTTGCTACATCGATATTTCCAAAGCTTTCGATAGAGTCAACCATGACATCTCAATTAAAAAGCTCGAATCCTATGGAATAACGGGAATATTGCTGAATTGGATATGGGACTATCTTACTGATAGACACGTCCAAGTTCACGTTGGCAGCACCTTATCTAGAAAAATAGACGTCACGAGTGGAGTTCCGCAAGGCTCTGTGCTTGGACCACTTCTATTCTTCGTGTATATGAACGATATAGTGGAGGATATTGGATGCAACTTGATACTATTTGCCGATGATATTAAAATATGGAAACGTGTAAGGTCTGTTAATGACTGTATGGCATTACAACGGGATCTGTGCACCTTATTTAGTTGGTCCCAGTTAAATGATTTACCATTTAACCCTGCATAATGTAAAATGCTGCAGCTTGGAAAATCTCTACACCACACGTATCAGGTCGGCACGCAAGATCTCGTCTGGACCACAGCAGAAAAAGATCTGGGTATCTGGTTTTCGTTTAACCTGAAGCCGAGACAGCATTGCCGGATGGTGTACAATAAAGCTTGCCGTATCTTGAGTCTTCTCAAAAGGATATTCCGGATTTTTACGCCCGAAACCCTACCCTGGGTAATTAACACGTATATACGTCCTGTTATGGAATATTCCATTCAAGCCTGGGCACCATGGCTGAGGAAGGATATCGAATTACTCGACAGGATTTATCATCGTGCTACAAAGTTGGTCTCCCGGTACAGAAATTTGCCTTTCACAGAGCGAATGTTAAAACTGAACCTACAAGATTTTACCCAACGGCGGATACGTAGTGACCTTATGTTGACCTTCAAAATCCTGCATTCTGTAAACCATCCCCTTAAACACTTGCTAAAGCCCAATGGCCTTACTAGAACACGAACACATTCAAAGGCTTTAAGCATTCCGCATTCTCGATTGGATATACGTCGTAATTTTTTCTCCGTAAGAATTTGTTTCACTTGGAACTATTTGCCTGAAGAAATCACACGATCAGAATCTGTTGAGGTTTTCGCTTCCAAACTCGATGGGTTTATGACGAACCATGCGGTATGCGAATGTCCCTATTGATTTTTGAGATATTCTATATTTTTTTATATATTTTTATATGTTCCATATACCTTGTCATCCTATGGTTATCGTTAAGTTTAATGCTTTTTCTACCATACAATTTTCTGAGTTCTGAGTTCTGATTCAACAGAATGTGTTTAGGACTGGACTGTTTTAATTTGAAATACATTTTCCAAGTATCTTGTCATGTGAAATTACGCAATTTACTCAGGATAATTCGCGCAATTACCTGGGAATTTATCAAGTGATTTATAAATTGCTTTCTCTTCAAAGGTTATTGCAAGATGCTGTTTGTCAGTTACTCTAGACTGTTACATTAATTTCGACCACAATATTGATTAAACTCCATTAGGTGATTCACACTCCGACAGTTGGTGAATACAAGTTCAGCATAACTGATTGTACGTAAAGGTAGCAATGATTCACAATGTTGCTATCTGGACTATATGTGATGGCCTTTCTTGTACACTGATTCCCAATGACTTCAACGGATAATATTTCGTGTAAAAATATTGCATCCATAAATAAAGGAAATAATATATTATAAATTTTATTAGAAAATATCAAAATTGGTAAAATAAATTAATTTCTTTTTGTCTACCGCGAAAAATTGAATTCTTTTTAATGAAATTTCCATGACTGTTGTATTTATCTTGTATAACGTTGTAACACTATTTTACCGTTGCACAATCTAGACGCACATATTTAGCATTCAGAAATGGGTAATGTTTCAAAATGTTTGTAATTCACGTTCTTTGGACGATGGAAAAACTAAACCTTTGGCAGGTTAATGGAAAACATATGCTTCGGCATCAATCAATTTTCAGCAATAAATATTTCCACAAATCCACGTGGTGTTCATTTAAATTAAGGAAAGTGATTCTAATCATTACACTCTAGTCAACGATATATTTAAGAAACCATCTTAATTTGCATTTAAACTAAACACATGTTTAATCTTTAATAGATACCTTATAAAAATATCTTATAAATTTTGACCCTAATTGCAACCAGGTTTTGCAAACTTTAAATACTATTAAATATATTCCGTTTCAAGTAACATGTACCGCTATCCTATTTGGACTACTGTTAACTCACTGTTGACAAGCTGACGATATACATATATACATATATACACACACATACATATGTAAGTATGTATATATAAATGAAATCAGAAACTCATATAGTAAAGTGAAACGCACGTGGTCGTTGACTTTCGGGAAGAGCTTGTGCATTATCATCAATGTCTGGAGTACTAAATATAATTAAATGTTCGAAATTAACAAACTGAAACTTTCCAAAAACGCTAACAATATTAGATAGCAAATTTACCTAAATTTATTCAAATTTACGCTACTAAATTTGTTTGATAAACAGGTTTTTTAATTATACACTCTAAACATGTTTCAGACTAAAATCTAAGTAAGCGGTAGAGGTCTGGGCTCCTTGGCTGCGAAAGGATATTGCTCTCTTCGATAAAATCTATCACAGAGCAACAAAGTTAGTGATTGGTCTTCGCAATGTTCCGTACACCGAAAGATTGCGACGTCTGGGTTTATGCGACTTTACCCAAAGGAGGATACGACGCGATATTATTCTGACTTATAGAATTGTGTCTACCGAAGGACATCCACTAACACACTTGCTTGATGTGTGTGAAGGGAAAGTGACACGCGGACATACCTTATCCCTTTACGTCCCAAGTTCCCGTATTGACTGTCGGCGCCATTTATTCGCCAAACATGCTATATTGCTTTGAAATTCCCTACCCCAACATGTGGTGGACTCTCCTTACCTGGCGGCGTTTAAAGTGAAATTGGACTTACATATGCAAAAGAATAACATTCGTGAGCCGTACATTTGATATTCTCTATTGCTTTTATACTATTGTATTTTTTCATGTTTTATTAATACCGTCATCCTGTGGTGTTGTAAAGTATTAATTTTTCAACCATAAATCTTTGAATTTGAATTTGAATTTGAATTTACCCGTGTTTCATGCCGCGCCATTCAAATATTGTTCCTCGTACTTAACATAAGCCAAACGAAAATACACGTTAGTATGTCATTTGTAAATTCTAAATTACAATAATTTTACACGACATAAACTCACGCAAAATCAATTTCATCTTTCCCTGTTAAATATATTGAAACAGATATTGAAGAGAGAGAAAACAATTTGGTGGTTCTTCTGTAGGAAACAAAAATGATTTTTAGGATCGCACGCTTTTTACTTTCCGCATTCCTAAGTTTTCTACAAGAAAAGCGGTATATAAAAAACATCATCTGTTTTCTTTCTAAATATGTTGGTTCCTTTACTTGTCAACATTATACACAAACCGTTGAAGATGCAAAATTCAAGATTCAAACTTTATGGTTTAAAAAGCTTATAACTGTACAACACAATAGGATATTTGTATATATATAAAATATATGTTAAAATTGAGGATAAAAAAAGTTCGCTAGTTTTTGTTTTTTAGAAGAGAAATGACTTGTTTTATCTTAGTATGATGGAGAAACATTCGTTACGATGAATGTCGTGTGTACTTGCAGGGTGGAATCCTCCTGCTCCTCCTCAGTCCTCTCCGTACCGGGTGGCACATGAGTCGAAGACAGCCCCAAGCCAGTAGTTCCGGCCTGCCGCTGCCTCCGTTGCCGTCTGCACCGTGAATCCTTGTGCATGTAGTTCGCGTTCCAACGTTCTGCGCCAAGTTTCCTTGGGCTTTCCCCTTTTTTGTTTACCTTGCGGAAGCCAGTGAATGGCTACCTTCGTATGCGAACTGGGATCCATCCTGCAGACATGACTGAACCATCTTCACCGTCGTCTTTTGATTACGGTAGATAGCACCTTCATACTTCTTTTTCGCAGTAGCTCTTCATTTGAAATGGTGTGTGGCCAAAAAATCCGTAGAATCCTTCTCAAGCACTTAGTTTGAAACACGTTCACTCTGCGCTCAATGGCGGCGGTCGTCTTCCAGCTTTCCGATGCTTACAGCAACACACTCAGAACGTTGAAGAGTCTGGTCTTCGTGTTAATGCTTAGAGTGGAGGATTTCCAAATGGAATTCAGCATGCATAATGCTTGGTTCGCCTTCCCTATCCTTCTCCTGATCTCATCTTCACAGTCACCATTTACAGACAGTTTGCACCCAAGGTAGACTGTATCTGTAACCTCACTGAGCGGTTGACCGTCCACGAACAGTGGTAGAATCACTAATGAAAAATGTATCTAGTTCGTTCTTGAAAATCCTTTTAGTAGATGAGTGTACAACCTCTTACGGCTAGAATTTCATGAGAATCAAACGCGACACCATCAAACAACCGACGTCAGTTACGTTAGATGGTGGAATATCTAATCCCCATGTGTATGATTGCTTGACGGGAGGCGAAATAGATGTCTCGGAGGATGAATCTTTGAGTTCCGTGATTTATCGGTGATGATTAAATTGAATCGAACCCGTCTGTCAACCTATGTATCCAAAATAATATTCACCAGTCGATATTCATGTGGGAGGCCGCGAAGACAGCCAGCCATTTTAATTGCTCCATGATAAATACTATCAAGCATCTTGATGTCCTATTTTATCCTCGGTTGAACACGGTTTCGCTTTGTATGATGTCCTTCAGTCTTCCTTTAATCTAACCACAGATGACATTTTCGAGGGTCGTATATATCGGACCAACTGCAAAATATATCCGAATCGCTCTGTATGCGCGAACAATCCATGCATTCCTTGATTTGGATACAAATTTTAGTTAGCATTATCTGCATAAATAACCATGTTGATTGTGTTGCATTTCAGCAAAAAGACAAACATATTAATAAAATCAATATAAAATGATCACTACGATCTGATTCATACCGTTGAGTTCGTCTTGATAATCGATTAAAGATAATAAATGTTTACCCAGTGAGATTTGGCCAAGCGGGCGTAATATAAACTACTGATTTCATATCCCTCGCCATGCATGCAGCATTAGTCATACAGTCATTATGTCTCCAGTTCGTCTTGGTATTGTTCCGTAAGATTTGGCATTAAACATTCAGCCAAATACCCGTATTTGCAGTTTCTCCTATTAAACTCGCCGCACAAATTTGGACATCATATCGCAAATATTTCCACTGTTATATCGTTTTCCGATCTTCATGATACTTTACCTAACTATTGATTGCAGATAGAGGGGTCTTATACATGTAAATGAATAAATATCATAGCTAAGCAAATTATCCGCTGATCAATCTAATATGAACTCGGAAAAACTGTGGCTTATATTTTTTAAATTTCAAACATGAAGCAAAGTAAACACGTGAACATTGAGATAAATTTAACAAAATACATACTTCTTTCTTCTCACATTCCAATTCGACCGATTCTGTATAAAGATAAAATATTACGTTACGAAATTTCAAAATACATAAATAGAAATCAAAGACTCCCAGAACCTGAGTATTGCTGTATGCAGCTAATGATGCACACAGACACGAACCAGTGTGATGTGTTAGTGCGAGGTATGTGACCAACACATTAAATAATTGGTACTTTTGCGTCTAGGATCTCTACTTCTGGGGACATTTTGAATATCATACAATAATTCACTGGGAATGAAACAAAATTTAAACAGAATTGAATTATTCAGTCGTAATTTATTTATATCTAGCGATACGCTTTTATAACATCCTTTAAATTGGGGCTATTAACAGTTAAAACTGATGGTCACACGCTAAACTTATGGAAAACATACGCGGACACATTCTTTGGTGCGATTTAGCAGTGTGAGGATTGTTTGAATAATTCCGTAATTCAAATTCTTGTTGTTAAAGCTACATTATTTAATACATACTGTAATTCGAGTGAGCGTCGTTTGTTCTCACTTACATTCTTGGGTTGGTTATTCAATTCAATTCAATTATCACATTTGGCGTCGCGAACAGCAATTCTTCATGGCAAATTCAAGTCTGGAACCTCTCGATATAAATTCAAATGCTCGAGAAATTGAAGACTATTGTGAAAGATTCGAAATTTGGTGTATGACACGACCGGAAGCTGAGAATGATAAAAAATCGGTTCATTTTCTAAATGCAGTCGGGAAATCTGCATATACGTTAATCAAGAATTTAGCCTATCCTGATTCTCCTATTTCTCTTCCATACGAAACGCTGAAGACGCTTTTACGTTCCATGGTGCGTCAGTCCAATCGAGCAATTCGGGATTTTATTCTACAATTGTTAATTCAGGCAGCGAAATGCAACTTTGGTGAATTGTCAGAAATGCAATTGAAAGATCGTCTAATTGCTGGAATACATGACAGTGTTTTGCAAAATGAACTCTTGAAGCTGCCAAAACCCTATTTTGAAGATGTTCGAGCTCAATGCGAACAGTATGAAGATGCGTGCGTGGCATCAACAGGTTTGTCGCCAGCCGAAAATTCCGTCATGTTCAATACACATAAACGTGAAAAAGCCAAGGCTCTGATGCAGACAAATGATGATGATACCTTTTTGGAGCGGGGCCTTTGAATCGGCCGTGCTCAAAATTGATGTTTTCATGCGTTTTTATTTTTTCAGTCAACACGGAACCTTTTGTTTTTGAAACGTTTTAACATGTCGCGAACATGTAAACGAAGGACGTTTGATGCCCCGCACGCTTTAAATGCTTCGAAATATTTTTATTTTGAAGAATGGGGAATTTTCTGCGCCGGTCAGAAAAATGCGAAAGAAAACTCATACATGGGGGTTTAAAAATCGTGCAGCATGACTTTTCACCAACATCCATCACAATCACAAAGCCTAATGCCTGCAGACGAAACCGAAGCTGTTTTGATTTTGAATGTGACTGGCAGTCTCAAATTTTCCCATCAAAGTTTGACGTCCCTCTTATTTGTATTGAAATTCTGTGTTTAAACTATTTTGATTAACTGAAAATTCGTTTTAACGAATAAAGTTTTCTTCTTCTTCTTCTTCTTAACTATGCCGCTTGGCGAAAAAGGAAACGTTGACTTTCATACATCCTATCATAGTATGGAGAACACTCCCGTTACTCTGGATATTCAAACTGCATCTGCAAAGACAGTTCGACCGATTTCTAACAGTGCCATTGCTCGTGCTAAAGATCTTTCGTTTGATGTTGAAAATTTGACTCCCCTACCAACCGATTCAAGTGCTACTGCTGTTAACACGTCCACATCCGCCCGTATCTAAACGATCGTCAGATAATGTACTTTTCAAAACTGCTAGAGGAAATGCCTTACTGGCACCTTCGACTACAGCCATTGAAAATGCGAGACAATTGTTGGCAACTGTAAATGACGTTTCGGGTTCGCTGGAACCTCCGTGGAGATCGGAACTTTTGTTGAACAAACCTATTCAAGATTATACAAATCCGAAGGATGATTGGAACTGCGGTGGTTGTGATGATTGTTCGAATAATAATCAATACTGATCAATAATTCCGTAATTCAAATTCTTGTTGTTAAATCTACATTATTCAATACATACTGTGATTCGAGTGAGCGTCGTTTGTTCTCACTTACATTCTTGGTTTGGTTATTCAATTCAATTCAATTATCACGAGCAGACATCTTAAAACCACCATTGCAAGATCGCTCAGTGAACTCTTGGTGCCGATAAATCTTGAAATATTAGAGTTATGGGTCTGCTGGATATAAACTAGCCAGTTTATTCGAAAAATACCAATAAAAATGAAGAAACATTCTCGATCGTATCTGCTTTACCAGTGGATATGAAGAAAAGAAATTTAGGGACATCATGACCGGTGAATCTATGCACAACAGTCATAGGACTTTGGAATCCAGGCTTGTTTAATCACGCTTGTTCCGAGAGGGTAAACCTTTAGTTCATAGCACATTCGAAGACATATTGATATTTTACGAATCAGTAGATTTTTTGGTGGCAAAAAGAAGTAATCGAAGTAGACCTGACGAGTTTGCGAACACAAACTGATGCTCATAAAAGGATAATTTAATAGTCCTTTATTTTCTGTTTGAGAAACAAGAAATGGTGCAAAACCTGATTAAAATCCTTCAGAATCCAGGTACTTAGTTATAATGAAATTTTGCATGCATGTACTACGTTGCTTGAATATACTGGCGAAATAAAAATCCTTCTCTGGGATTATGTTTATTAGGTGAAAACGATTGTGTTTTTTTCATGAAATATATGAAAAGGAATTTTCAATCAAAGAGAACGAAAAATTGATGTGATTAGGTTACAATGATCGATAGAAAATTAAGAAATGCATTTTACGACTAACCTGTACGCTCACCGCACTTAAATTCTGTGTATGGGAGAGTTGTATATAATCTTAGTCACAGGAATATATTGTACTCTACGCGTATATGTATATATTTTTTATATATTGCAATTGAATTATAATTGAATATTTTATAGTATTCGCCATTAGAACATACCTAATAATGATGATATCGTTCAATACTAACGGCGTCATGTAGTATGCTAGCTATAATTGAGTTTCAAATACTTGAATATTGTTTACAACAAGTTTCACGTTATCTTTATAAATCTGAATGTTATTTTTTCATGTTTTAAACTACGACTTCGTGTTATTTGAAACACTGATTGCATTACAACATGCGTAATATTTCGGGACATTATTGCAAAGCTGGAAGAAAGTGTTTAATATATTTGAAATTTTTCGGTCCGACACACCAGGCAAAGCTTATGTTTGACAAATAATTTATCGAAACGTTTATAATGGTAGATTTATCCGTGAAATTTTTCATTCGCATAGATTCAGCTGTCATCATTGTAGACTCGACATCCTTATTAGAAATAATAATGACTGCACTCATATAAAGCATGAAACGTCAGATTGAAAATAAGAAAGTTATGTTGGTGGTTATATCTGCTGATCACATATCACGCAGACAAATAGGAAACATGGAGTGCACTAGCAACATAAACTCGTGGTTCTCAATGCAGAGCATTGTAAGCGGGAAGATCGATGAAAACATTCGCACAACATTCGCAGGAATTCTGTTTTAACAAATTGTTCCATAATAGATCGATTAAGAGGATTTCGAATTTCAGGAGCAGATAAATAATGTATATCACTAGTTAACGACATTCAATTCATCAAGTCCGAAAAAATGAGATTAAAGCTGTGTGAGCTCGGGTGCGAACGTTTACTACGTTGTTCAAAAAAAAATCCGATCAAAGAGGTTGAGAACAAGGCTACAGTAACGTGCTTTGTCTTTAAAAATACGCAAGTGATATATTCTTTTTTATCTGCACAAAAAGGTGATCAGTTAACGTTCTCTTATGTTGTGGGAATGATGGTGTACGTGATTAAATTTGCAAAGTTTGACCTGAGGAAAGAATTGTGATGAATTTTTAATGTTTCATCGAATATCTTCGAACACTGTGTAAAAAATTAATTGTTGTTTGAACAGGAAATGAGATTTGGTATCGCATCAATTAACCCGTAAATTAGGACAAATGTTGATGATCTTGAGGGGTTAGAGCATAATGTCCTTGAATGTTGGGAGCGTCAGGTGTTATGAATCATATAGCATTTATGTGTTTCATGTATGTATTGCATGAGAGATGAAAACAAAGAAGCACGTCATCAAACAATCAGTAGGCAATAGTTAATCGAGGCGTGAGAGTTCCCTAACGATTAACTCTACGAAAATTAAATATTCAACTTTCAAGCTTGAAGTGATGTAACTTCTTATTAATTTTAATTTGTTATACAACAAACTTCATCCATAAAGCAAACCTCTCACCAATAGGAGTCAATTCTCTGTCTATAAAATTTCGGAAAATCGAAAATTGACAATTATATTAATATATCTGAGTGTATGGACGTATAATTTTAAGTCGTACAACCAACTTGGACGCAAGTTACAACACTTAGCATGTGAAATACCGAATGTTAAAGCTCAAACAATCAGAAGTTAAACAGCAGCGGTTAAAATGCTTCACACTTACAATCGCCCTATTTAACATTTATCAAAGACTAAAGCTTTTGTCTTAAAACGCAAATTTTCAAAGACTTTGAATATTGCACATTCATGCTTCGGTGTCTTTGGAAGAACTCCGATTCACTTAAAACGCTTTGCCCGTAACATCGTAAGTAAACAAATTCGTTGGCTTTTACGCGATAATATAGGGGCAATTTCAATATTTTCATTCTAAATTTACTTTAAACAAATCGAAGTTTGTATTTTCAGCAGGGTTTTTTTACCATGAACATCTCTGACTAACCTTAAACTGATTACGACTGCATTCCTAGTGGCTTTGAACGGTTTAAATAAAAAAAAGTAATGTCCACTTCGCGGTAGTAATTAAATTTTTAAATAAAACTTTCGAACTTCTATATTACTCACCAATTAGTTCTAAATGAATAAAAAGTGAAATCTATCATCATTTTTTTGTGTATTTAGCATTTCAACTGAAACGATTAATAGATAATATAAAATATAACAATTCTAATAAGGTTCTGTAACTGATAGTTAATATTTGAACATTACAACTAGTCATAAGTAGCTGAAAACATGAACATTTAAAATAAATTACATTTATGAACATCATTCAGCAAATTTTCATTAAGATACATTGCAGGGGAAGTCAAAATTTCATTCTTTGTTCATGTGGATCTTGTTCTCTCACAGAACGGATAATTTTTCGACATATTGTTGTTGTTGTTTTCTTCTTACATGTTTAAACATCATTTAATTACAGAAAATATTTGTTTCTAGCGACTTTTGTAAATATTAAGCTGCAAATATTTTTCACTGTAGTCCCAAGATTTGTAACGGACATTTCTATTCGTTATTTACAATGAAACGTTGATTTATGATATCAAGTTGTGTGTTATTTATCCCATATTGCTCCGAATATTTCCATAGATTTCAATTGAAATATATTATATTAGTGTTGAAGAGTGTAGCACACCTCTTATCAATATTTTTAAAAGATAGTTGATATGAAGGAATCTAACCAATCATAATTACATGTTATGTCATATTAAAATTGCCATGGTTGCCATATGTTGTTGGCCTCCGTCGGTCGATGTCGACCATGGATGTACATCACATCGCATGAATTTCATGTTTTGCAGCTTTTTGAATGACTAAACAGTCCGATTCGGGAGGAACAATCTCTCCCGCAGCGCTTGCAACGATAGTCAGAAATCTGTTGTATTGCATCAGTTGCACGCCGGCGGCGTGATCTGCGTTCAGCAGCCAAGCGCTGTATTTGCTCCTCCCCGGCTTGCAGACGACGCTTTACACAATGCCTCCGAAGTGAGCGGTCAAAAGCAAGTTCTTCCCAGCTTGCGGGGTCAATCTCAAGAGCTTTCATATCTTTTTTTGCAAACATCTTTGTACCGCAAGTGCGATCTGCCCAATGGTCGACTTCCTAATTGCAACTCACCGTAGAGTAGATCTTTCGGAATACGACCATTTCCCATTCTATAGACATGACCAAGCCACCGCAGGCGGCGCTGTCGCAATAGAGTGAACATGCTCTGTAGACGAGCTTTTGAAAGCACTTCAGCATTAGTCACTCTGTCCATCCACGATATGTTCAAGATACGACGGATGCTTCGTAGATGGAAAGCATTCAGCTTCCGTTCGTGTCTTGTGTGGGTGGTCCAGGTTTCACTGCAGTAAAGTAAAGCATTTAGTACGCACGCGCTGTATGCCACCATCTTTGTCTTCACTGTTAACTTGCGGTTACCCCAAACACGAGATTTCAATAGGGACAAAATGACAGCTGCTCTGCAATCCGCTTATCCAGCGCAGATTTAGCGAGAGGTTATCGCAATGGTTGAAACATAGATATGTGAAATGATCTCCTGGTCAAGACGACATTTCACACCGTGTTGATTGAGGCGATACAGTCCATGGACTAAGGACTGGTATTCATTTCAGTGCTGATTATTATCCCAAAGTCTGTGCATGCCGACGTAAAACAGTCCATTAACGACTGGAGGTGCTCTTGGGAATGAGCAATAAATGCTGCATCGTCGGCACACAGCAGGTCACGGATTACCACATTTAGTGCCTTTGTTTGTGCTCTCAACCGGTTCAGGTTGAAAAGCTTGCCATCACTTCGCGTGCGTAGATAAATGCCTTCTGTCCTCGACCTGAAAGCCTGATTCAGAAGCAGAGCAAAGAGAATGCCGAACAGCGTGGGAGCAAGAACACACCCTTGTTCGACGCCTCGGCGAA